>MIQA02023343.1:34845-66091 GCA_001887855.2 Sclerospora graminicola
TAAATACCGTAATGGATATGTTACAGATAACACAAATGTACAGCAGAACCCACCTCAATAAGAGATTGTTACTTAAGACAAGTACACTTTCATAACCACTCAACATAAATATTGAGTAGTATTGTAATTTTCAAAAAGCATACGACCAGGGCAGAAGCTACTTGTCATGCTTTTAGTCTGTTTGCTGTGTACTGTCGTCTTTTTCACGCAATTGGTCTCTTATTCAGTGCTTCTGCTGGCAACGAGCATGCAGAATGATAATACAAAAAAGGTAGACAAACTGATAATCCTTCAACCTTAAAACATTTAATTCAAATCTGACTGTCAAATGCCTCAGTTAATCTTCACCCTTTCTGGTTAGGTGCGACCACCAAGACATGCTCACTACTTTTCTTTATAGCAATATCTTTTTTATCGCACGCAGCGTCAATGTACTTCGTCGACCTCACAGAGACGAGCTGCTAATGTTGTTCCGCTTGGGATACCCCGTCCCCAGCGACTGACGTCTACTCGCTTGAATCTGACGCACTGGTGCACTTGCTTCCTTTTAGCAAGCGCATACTACAAGGATTCATCGAGGAACGAAAACGTTGGAGACAAGTTGACAATCATCAGCGTCTTGCGTCATCCGAGAGCGCAGGATGCAACCCGTACGTGAATTTACTGTTTTGGTATGGAGCAAGAGGAGGTTTTATGGCGAGTGCCTGGAACACGTCCGACAAGCGCCGAGACTCTTGTTGACTGCTTATCCTCCTTTAAACGGTGTTCAGTAACGTCAGCTGTTCACTACCAGCGAGATCCACCAAAGTAAGACTTCCTCTCACCTTGGTCTTTTTCGCTTCATTGTACCCAAAAATAGTAAGCGCAATGACACTGAAGTGCGAATTCATGTCCATGCGGCCACGGATCGATTGCACGCCGCCACGTTGACAATGCCGTCCACTTGCTCAGCCGCCCAATAACGACATCAGTCAGCCCTTCCACAGAATTTTACATCTTTTGAAATACACGGTCTCAGTTCTAAATTTGCAAAATCAGCCCCGGATCTATAGACCGATCAGGGCTTAGGACTACAATGCAAGATACGAATGATGTCCCTGGGCCAAAGGATGACCCGGGTCTGGTTCCAGATCCGGATAATCCAGTGGAAGCAGGCATCCCAAAGCGAACTGGGGAGGCAACGGGCCACACGGACGAAGTGGTTGCTGAATCACCAGAATCGCACAACACGGACGATTCAGAGCCCGAGGTAGACGATCGCTCTGATACTGTAATGGAACCAGCCGAACCGGTTGTTCAACCGGTAATACTGGTACCAGCAAGTACCACTTCTAAGGAGGATGGTGGTACGAAATCAGTAATACCGGTAGTGACACCGGATTTACAGAAAAAATTCATCATTGACTCAGATGAATCAAGTGGAAGAATCCATGACGGCAGATGCGCCAGGGAAGGCACTATCGAACTGGTGGCCTCCCAAGGACCGAAATGTTTGGCGCAGGCATTGCATACAGCACTGAGCCAAGCAGTGACGACGCGGCCTCGAGTGCACGCGTGGCTGGACCTGACGCAAGATCTTTTTTCTCTGGTATACGTGAAGGCGCGAGGACCAAGTTCACGTCTTTCCGAGGCAGCTAAAAGACTACCGCAGTTGAAGAGACAGGAAGTGGAGCGATTGCTGGATTATTTTGAGCTTGTGATTGTGGATCCGGTGCAGGACTGGGAGGTATGGAAGAAGCAAGTTATGGGATCAGCGTTGTTAGCGCAACGATCAGCCCAAACATTGGAAAGCATATTATAGAAACTTATTGGGCAAGCGAAGGTTCAAAGGGCGGAATTGGTACCACCGCCATTGAAAGGATGGATAAATAAAATGGCTGGCCGTAATGCGGAAGAATCTGTGGATAAATTGGAGCAGAGAACCTTTTTATTCAAGATTGACATTTATTCGTCTGAGGAGATTGTACGGCTACGGAGTGTATGTGAAAAAGACTATGGCAAATTTGCCCCGATGATGGTTCGTGAGGGAACGCAGGAATGGCGTATAGTGCAAGGTTTGGTGGAAGGCACAATTATCGCGAAACAAATGCCTCAATTTTTGCGAAGGATTATGAAGATTGATGAACAAGTGCGGCTAGTGCACACAAATCGTGCTCAAGTGGAAGGTTGTCTAGTTATGGATCTACGTGGTGAGAGCATAATCAAGGAAGCATTTCTAAGTACTAAGTGCATTCAAGAAAGTATTGCAACAGCAGCGGCAACTCGAAATTCTGGGTCTGTGGCTTTGTGGAAAATAGTGGCACAAGTCAAGAACATTAGTTATGACAGTGGCAATCATGCGATTTACTTCCATTTCTTTACGAGCGCCATGGCAAAGAAATATGAAGGTGTGATTGTACCATTTCATAGGTATGATCATCGATTGCACAATTTGCATCAGGTAGCACAACCAACAGGAGGTTCAGCATGGGATACACAAGTGGATAATAATGGAGAAAGGTTCGGAGACAAAGGTTTTTACTCGTGTATGTGAAAAAGACTATGGCAAATTTGCCCGATGATGGTTCGTGAGGGAACGCAGGAATGGCGTATAGTGCAAGGTTTGGTGGAAGGCACAATTATCGCGAAACAAATGCCTCAATTTTTGCGAAGGATTATGAAGATTGATGAACAAGTGCGGCTAGTGCACACAAATCGTGCTCAAGTGGAAGGTTGTCTAGTTATGGATCTACGTGGTGAGAGCATAATCAAGGAAGCATTTCTAAGTACTAAGTGCATTCAAGAAAGTATTGCAACAGCAGCGGCAACTCGAAATTCTGGGTCTGTGGCTTTGTGGAAAATAGTGGCACAAGTCAAGAACATTAGTTATGACAGTGGCAATCATGCGATTTACTTCCATTTCTTTACGAGCGCCATGGCAAAGAAATATGAAGGTGTGATTGTACCATTTCATAGGTATGATCATCGATTGCACAATTTGCATCAGGTAGCACAACCAACAGGAGGTTCAGCATGGGATACACAAGTGGATAATAATGGAGAAAGGTTCGGAGACAAAGGTTTTTACTCGTGTATTATCAAGAATATTAAACGATCGGTGGACTTGTTAAAATTATCCGGGTTCTTACGGAAATTATTAGGAAATAATTCCAATTGAATGATTTGGACAAGAATGGCCCTCATTCTGATACTTCAACTTCGTGGGAATTAATAGTGGAATCTGACGCATTAGAATTCCAATTGAATGATTTCGAAGACTTATTGAAAACCAAGTGCATACAGGTTAAACTGGAAGAATTTAAGAAATTGTCAATTCATGCGCCAACTTTCCGGAGTATGGAGAAACCTCGGACCCAAGTGGAAGCGGTACGAGTTAGTCAACTCGAGAAGAGTTCATCAGATGAGAGTGATGAAATAAAGGCGACAGAATTGGACAACGAGGACAAGGCTAGCGGGACAACATCTGCTGAAGGGCCCAAGTCGTCTACACGGGTCGTGAAGAATAAAGCACCACCGACAAGAGAAAAGGAAGCCAGGGCAAGCAGCGTCGGAATGGATTACGGTGTAACGACGGAGGAAGATGAAAGAGGAGGAGCAGATACCTGAAATACAGGCCGAAGAGAAGAGACCGGTGCGAACACCTTTTACGTCAAGTTTACGGTCGGATATTCGACAGTCAGAGAATGTGGCCAGCGGGACGCAACGTAGTGGAACAAGTAACTCTCACAAGGTGACTAATGCGGGAGATGGGAAATCGGAGGGGACAAGTAAAAGGGCGACATCGTCGGCCAGCAAACTGGATGTACTTACCAATCTGAAACCAAGTAACTTACTAACGATGGAAAGCAAGGTGAAGGCGTATTTAACGTCTGCATTGGACCAAGTGGAGCGAACAGAAGGCCCGATTAAGCCTTCTGTCCCCGTTCAAAGTGAGATGGTGGGGCAAGCAAAATTGTCAACAATCCCTAAAGTGTTACGATGATTCCAAACTGTCCCGACACCGGCGACTGGCAATTGCCAGATGTTTGCGGTCTGCGAAGCATTAGCGTGTTCGGCTGGACTAATAGACAACGCGTCATTGTTGAAGGAAATGACTAGGGAACTTAGGAAGGGTGCCTGGCGCGGGCGTTAATGGACTTTGATGTAAAGTTCCCTCCAGGTGGGAGGAAACCAACGTTAATTGAATTGGGCAGGGGGCATCGTAGGATTTCCCCAAAAGAATCGAAACGTCTTTTTACTGGAATTCTCGGAAAGTGGATCGGGGGTAATGGAAATAATATCCAAAAATGTGTGGGGATGTAACGATACTCTTAAGACGGTGAGCACATTAATGCAACGAGGTATTTTTGTAGTTAGTCACCCACCTGGAGTTAAAGTACCTGGCGTTTTATACTATACTCCGGAAACGCGGCCATTCCAGGCTAAGAGTTATCAAATGAGTGGGGAGTACCCCATGATGGTTAAAGATTTTTACGCAAAATACGGACATATCTGACGTCACCGGACTCAGATTCACGAGACAATAAACGGCCCATAATTTTTCGATATGGGGGCCAACACTATTCTGCAATTTTGACTGGAAGACGGGGACTATCCGAAGAGGATGTGAATATGGAAAATAGCAGTGAGGATGAAGATTTCGATGATGAAAAACAGCCAGCTTCGGACAGCCAAGTCATCGCGCATTCTTCAAGTGAAGATGCAGAGACTAGTAACATGACAGATCATGTCGATAGTAGTGAAGACTCAGGTTCGGCGTTAAGTTACCAATCGCCATGGGATCCAGACGATTGGGATGGAAATTTCGACGACTTGATACGGAGATAAGAGGGACCAACGATTCATCACGGTCTAAAGTGGGAAATCACAGAGATCACCATGACGAAGGACCCCAGGATGTGTGAACTTTTTGACAGACACGGTAGGAACGTTATCATTAACAGAACAGGAGCAATTGTTGGAGGCGGATATGACGGATGTTGAAATCCGGAAGCGATTTCTCCAAAAGTACCAAATCTCCGAACCGATCCTCAATCAATGGATCTCGAAGGTATGGCAGGACCTTCAACCGGAACAGGAATGCCTACTAATATTGGACGGTTCACCTTCGGGATCGGAGTATAAACCATCTGATGTTTCTCAAAGTTCTCAAGAAACAGCGAAATCTGAGGTTGACGATAGTCCAACCACCAAACGGGTATGTCGTCGGGAAACGACGGAAGTGGGGGAAGAGCCAATGGATGTTGTCACGGTAGCAAAAGAACTGTTTGATGATTTCGAAACTTGTGAATCTGATACGGTGATGGACACGATTACATTGGATGGGTTCAAGATTGCCTGGCATACGTTACTCCCACATTGGGAAGAACAAACTGGTATTCCGTTCCCGTAGGTGAGTTCCACCAAGACTTTGTGGATCAAAGCAGCGCATTTAGACTCAAACCGCCTTCTCCATATGATTATGGACGTCCCGGGTGCTCATTATATACTCGATGGAGTGCACTCAAGTGTCCTCGTGGAACTTACCAAGACTGGCGGGAACAGTGCTGGCTAGCAGTAATCGAAGCTGGAAAACGCTAAGGTCTCGCGAACATTCCAACAGCATGGTTTGAGGCATGGGAACACCGTTTCTTAGTAATGATTGGGTCGGGGAAGCGCACGGCGATACTAAACAGTTCACAAGAACGGACACGGTTACGTAAGATCAGCTATGGCGGGAATCAAATCTTACAACTGCTTGCACCAAGGTAAGCGCTCCAACTAGCAGCAGGGATGAGATGTGCACATGTGTTCGCTGAACATATAACAGCGTTACTTGGAGTTGACTATTATCCAACAGATACAATTCTTACTCTGCTCCAACGTCGTCTCTAACTCGTCCGAAGCCGTCCGACTTACGCCGCCATAATTGGAGCAATTGAAAAAGGGAATCCGGAGGCCTGGAAGGGGGTGTTTGAATTCTTCCAGCCACGACGGATTTTGCAGCTTTCGAATGGTGAAGAAAACTTGAGTAACAAGTCGGGCCCTGACACCGCATTGGATAGTCATGAAAATCACTCCTACTTCAAGCTTAATTCAATGGACATGTATACGAAATATCATTTATTACATGATATGGAATATGTTCCGGACAATAATAAAGATGGGGGTATTCATAGACAAATTTCGCATACATTTCTCAGTCAAAATGTACCAGGCTTTGCGTACAAAGATGTAATGGCGTGGATGTCAGTGTGGAAGAGAGGATACCCGGACCATCCAGACCAGATCATCCTACTACAAGAAACCCATGTCACAACAGCTGAAGAATATGAAGAGATGGCAAAACATTGGGCCTTATTGTGGGGGCAGGTGGATAAGTACCGAGCTCTTTCTTACTTGAGCATTTTTCCAAAAAAAACAGGGAGGAGTTGCCATATTATTGATTCCTTCCATTGCCGTTAATATCATTCCATGGAAGCGAGAATATTGGTCCAACCGACTCATGGTGCTAAAATGGAATGATTGCATCATACTGAATACATATGGGCCATCTAGTGACTGCAAAAAACGTGAGCATTTCTTTAATGGAGTACGTCAAATATTCCTGCGAAAACCGAGAATGTGTATTATGGGTGGAGATATAAATTGTGTGGATAATCCAGCTTTGAAAAAATTAGGCGGTACGAGATTGACGCGGCCAGAGAGTGGTGCTTTGCAGAGATTATTAAAGGAGTGGCACTTGTGGGACGCAAGATCTTTGATGGTGTCACCACTGGAAGAGCCACACCTAGATCCGCATGAGCACTTTACATTCTGGCGTGGAGTTCAGGCGAGTCGTTTAGATCGTTTTTACGTGTCAGGAGACTGGAAAAATTGGGTAGTTTGGGTGGCAGTTGCGGCCCCACCAATTCATACTGATCATAATCAAGTATGTCTATATCTTAAAGTTTCAAGCGTGTCCCGAACTATGACTATGTCCGAAGAATGCATTACCCGTTTCCGGGATCTCAGAAGGAGGAGATTCAAGAAATGATATTGGAGCGTTTATCGACCAAGTCGGCCTGCTGATTAGCACTAACAAATTGGGACAACTGGGTGGATTTATGGCGAGATATTTTATATAAATCGCGGAAGTCGATAACCAGACGTAGTAAGAATCGTGTTCATCAGTTACGGAGATCGGTGAGCAAAATGTGCAACGGAGAGGAAGCACATAATTCATGCCATTTCGGAATCATTACAAACAGAACGGATGATTCGTCGCGGTTTTCGTTTACATAGGTCTGCAGCCGATGTAAGGTGGGTTTTTAAAAGGGCATCAGTCTGGGAGAAAGATCAAACGGTCACAAGATAGTGGCAACCTCAGACCAAGAGTTCGCAGATGATTTGTCCATTCCAAATAAGTTTGCAGCGACGTGGATACCGATTCTGGGATATAGTCATAGAGCTGTGGGAAGTCAACAGCTACTTGAAAATTTACGACAGTTTATGAACATTCCAGAACACAATAAAGTCTCGGAATCTCAAAATATGGAGTTAATGTCGGAGATCTTGGAGAAAGATGTTGAGTGGGCTATCAGGAGCATTGAGCGTAGGAAAGCAGCGGGGCAAGATGGTATTGGTAATGATTTTTATAAGGACTTTACCTCCATTCTTCTGGAACCCCTAACAACTATGTTTAATGAGATCTTATGCGGAGGGGATCCTCCTCGCTCTTTCCTGAAAGCAGTCGTAATTTCGGAAAAAGGAGATTTGAGTAACGCTCTGGATTACAGGCCATATCACTACTAACGACAAATTATAAATTGTTTGCCAAAATCATAGCTCGACGTCTACAGAAATTTCTGGGGAATCTCATCGGAGATACCCAACAGGGATTTGTCTCAGGTCGCAGGATGGATAAGGCGGTAATTATAATGAAGGCAGTATTCAAGAAATACAAGACAATAAAGAAAGTGTCAGCTGCAGAGAGTGCCGGGGACTTATTTTTAGACTTCAGTAAAGCGTACGATACAGTGGACAGGAAATATCTTTTTTCAGTCCTGTGATTATTTGGATTCTCGACTGATTTTGTTGCATTAATGAATCGGCTGCACATGGGGACGTCAGCGGAATTTCTTGTAAACAACCAATTTTCAGACTCCATACAGGTAAAATCGGGGATTCGACAGGGTTGTCCGTTAGCGCCGTTACTGTTTATTCTTGCTGTTGAACCTCTAGCGTTGGCTCTGAAGCAGGAGACGGGGTTTCCAGGGATACAACCCCTACATAATGTCACTTCTTATCAGCATCGGTTTTCGGCCTTTGTTGACGACTCAACAGTCTTCTTGAGGCGAGCCGATCAGATACCGACGGTATTAGGAGTGGTCAGACTGTCAGGATTAAAAATTCAGCCGGCCAAAAGTAAATTTGTGCTTTTACACTCCAATTATGTACAACAAAAATGGTACAATCTACCGGTATTACCGCAGGGAGACACGATAAGATATCTAGGTTATTAATTTGGATGGGCGGATTTGGAAACAGTGAACTGGGCACTAAGACTACGCTGTGTCCAAAGGAGATTGGCGATAGCGACGACATGTGGCACGTCAGTGATGGAAAGAGTGCAACTATTTAATGTCATCGCGATATCCTCCATCCTCTTCACAGCCAGAATGTTCGTAACACCAGCGGAAGTTCTACAACAACTGGTTAACATGTAGAAGGCATTCATATGGTGTAAGAGTACGAAAACAGAGAGAGGGAGACATAAGATTTCTCCGACGTTACTCTTTACTCCTCACGCAACCGGTGGGGCTGGGTTAATTTCGATACCCGTGGCTTTGAAGGTGCAAAGATTAAAGCTAGCGTGTCAGTGGTTACTAGCGGCAACGGACATTTACCAACAGGCGTGGCTGGACCAAGTTGGGATCAAACCAAGTGAGGGGGTGGAGCATATCTTGACGCCGGTTATAGGATTTACAATGTGCCAAGCAGGGCGTAGTGTCGAATCTGGTACGGCTCGCAGTTTAAAACGGGAGGTCATGGAATGGTTAGACCCACGGAGAAGCTACTGTGAGAAACTAGATGCGTATGTTTCATCTACTCTGCCCCAAGTGGTCAAAAACATGGAATCGCGGATTGGTGCACGGGGAGGGAGGCTAGTTCCTGGGGAACAGTTCGTAATAAATCTCGAGATCGATGACTACGTATTCCATGAGATCTTGCCGAATCACATGGTGCCTTTCTGGGGGACTTATTGTTGGGCTTTAAATCCATGGATTCGAGAAGAAAGGGCAATGGAATTAGGGGCGAGGAAATACGACCGGATACCACTTACAACAATAAGGACACTACGAATACTTAGACTAACGATTACTACGTATATGTGGCAGATTCAAGGTGTAGATGGGAAGTCGCATTCGAGGGCGAAGATAGGGCGATGGCTGTGCGCGGTGATACTAGCCTCGCCTAGAGTAGAAGTGGGACACTACATTGGAGAACAGCCAACGATAAGTATGTGCATCGGACCAACATTGTTAGAAGGGTTTAATTGGACACTAGCATCCCCGGGACATATCATTGGGGATAATAGCACACATCCGGAACAAATAACAGTGCGTCAACAGGCAGATGGAATTCTGTGGAAGATTACGCGATGTAGTATGGCTGACAAGGGAAGTTGAGCAGGAGTTGCACGAGAAGGCAATAGTGTTTCAACCCCATCCAGCGTTACATCTAATTTGATGGCAAGTAGACGAAACAATTCGTCCTTGGAATATTGGCCGAAATTGAGCCGGTCATTTAGGCTGATGTATAATCATGGAGTTGCCCCACAACTGCCTGCTCTCTTGGATCGGTGGAAACGAAAGTGCGAGTCAAGTGATTGGTGGGCCATGATACAGGATGTTGAACCGTCACAGGTATGGAAACATGACAACATGCTAACTAACTATCAAGTGTGGGTACAGTTTCGAGTGGCAACCATGCAACTCAACACTTTCTACGTGAGAGAACATGGAGTCCAGAGGTGTCTGATGGACGAAAGTTGCACAAGCGAGCACGCTGGAGTTGAGCATATTTTATGGGAATGTGAAAGGGCTCGGGACTTTTGGCGGCGTTTCGTACAACAATGGGAAGGGGAAGCCATAACAGACACACAATTAGCCGGTTTCCAAGAAGCAATCGTGACACGACGAGCCCCACCGATTGGGGAAATTTTTAAGCGGGCGATGATGGAGAAACATGGTTGGTTTAACGAAACCTATAATGAGGTGTTTGATCGACTCTGGAAAGGTGTTTGTGGAATTGCGACAACATGGATGAGGCAATTGCGGAATCAAGTAGTTTTCCAAGGACACGTTAAGACTGCCTTTGACCACTTAGAATTTCTGTGGCGACAGTTTCGAGCACTAGTGGAAGCAGTTGCAGAATGCGAATCCAGATTGCTAGAAACCAGAGAAGAGGGGATCCGACTGAAGATCAGTGTAAAGTGCTTTTTCGACCTTACCCCAGCACCGGACCCAGACTTCCAGAGTAGACAACAAGAGGGATTGTTCTTGACGGCTGTCAGGAACTCGACCATGAAAACTGAGCCTAGATTACATACTAGATTTCATAAGTTCATAGTAGCTAATAGTTAACACTAAATAGACTACATTTCACTACGAAATACACGGTCATAATTTCTCTCCTCCCTAAAACGATAAACCGTACTTTATCGAGTGAACACAAAAATGAACCAAATATAGGGCTGTTACTTGTAACAAGTTTGATATTTATGACAGGTCGATTACGGTACTTGAAGTAACTGTTATGATAAAATGGACCGAATTAAGTCAGAAGACATTCAGTTGGCTAAAACTGATACTTCTTCAAGTACTTAATTAAGTATCGCGTAATTGCGCAAGGATGCCGGCGTATCACTCAACGCTGAACGAGGTGCCAACGAAGGAAGCCTGTGGTTGCGCCATTCTTCCAATCAAAACACGTGCACGTGGACCTGCACCGCCCGCTCCTGAGGGTCAGGACGACATTGTAGACGAGATCCTCACGCTCTTCCGCGCTAACGTGCTCTTCACGAACTTTGAGATCAAGGGGAACGCGGACCGTGTCCTTATTTATGGAACGCTGTTCGTCCACTTGTGTCTCAAAAAGCTGGACCGATGCACTAACAAAGCTGACGGTACGTCGAGAAATGAATGGAATGATTATTGAAGTTCGACACTGACAGTTTTTCTGCTGTAATGACGATTCAGCCGCGCGAATCTTACAACAAACAGCTGTGGATACGTTTGCAATTCCTGGCGACTCAACTTTTCCTCTTGGGGGACTAGTACGCGCACCATCTAATGCAAATGAAGCAGGTCCTGGGACTTATGTTTTTTTCCTTTAACCACGTATTCTGACAATCTTTATACACTGCTAGAAACAATTCGTGGCTTTCTGAAGCAGCTTCGTGAAGCGATTGCTTTTCGTCTCGTGGACGAAGTGTTCCCAAATGGAGAGAAGAGCAAGTGGTGGATGTTGTTTGCCAAACGAAAATTCATGAACAAGGAACTGGTGCGTTAGTGTGAGTAAAGAACAAACACCCGCTGCGCTTCGACTAGATTGCACTGCAGCTCATAAAATAAGAATGAAAAAAACATTCTGATCATTCTGATTCGGTTAAGACGTTCGAAGTGGAGCGCAAGTACAGTTGACTCTTGTCTTTTACTACTACTGTATGTAGATACATGCATGCATTTTTTGCCGTAATTTGTGTGCGTACTCAATTTCGTTTACGCAAACGTGGCAGCCATCTCGGAGAACCCTCGGTCCAATGACACGTACTTTTCGAGCCATACACTTGTCGGCGCCACTTGCTGCAGCTGCATAATATACTGCTGCGTAGGTTTGTTCAAATGCGCACTGACGGCAATCAAGTTGATGAGCGTGTCTTCATTTCTAGAGTCCTTGTTGATAGCATCTAGTAGCAGTCGCTCAGCCTCTTGGTAATTTTTAAGTTGCATAAAGGCCACGGCCGCGCCATTTAGCAGCAACGGCGTTGAACCGAATCGGTCTGCCAATTCTTGAAAGTGTAGCGAAGCTTCGTCGGCCTTCTCGCCGCCCTGGAGCGCCAGACACCAAGCTTGAGCCAATTGTGTCAACGTCGAGTCTTCTTCAATGCGCTTCATCTCCTGCACCGACTTTTGAGCTAGATCGAGACGATCCATTTCCAAATACAAGTGCACAATGTACAGCATATGCTCAAGAGAGCCCCCACGAGTCAAAGCCGAGAGTGCGTCTGAAAATTTCCCCTCACGAGCGTATATCTGACCAGCAAGCAGCAACAAGTGCGCATTTTCACCGCTCGTGGGATCCGCTAGCCATTCTTTCAGTGTTAAATCAATCATTTCCTTGTCTTGCTGTCCACTGAGGTATGTGGCCCAGAGCTTCACGGCACTAAACGCAATGGGAGTGTTGCCAGTATCCGGGATACTCTGCAGCACAAGAGAAACGTTGCCTAGAGCCAAATGTGCGCGATAAACGTACACATCGCGCTCATTGCGCAGTGCTTCCCCAAGATGGGTGAGCATAGCGCCTTCACTAAGCGCATTCTGGTAATTACCTACCCAGAGCTGATTCTTGAGCGTAAAGAGTTCATCGGGTTCAGCCATTGTAAAGATTTATGTGCCACGTAGTTCGGAATTACAGCAAAAGGTACTGTAGCAGGTACTGTAATACTAAAAGTAACTTAACGTTACATGAAGTACGTCATTCACACGGTTATGTCGATGTAATCAAATGCTTTTTTCGCCTCGTATCAGTTCCATTAAAGAATTGAGTGCCATGTCCACCATAAAAGAAGGACTAAAAAACGCAGCGTGTGGACGCACAGCAGCGTGGTCGAACAACAATATGCGACCTGAATTGTGTACGGTACATGGACGTACAATGCGTCACCTTCAGCTCTGGTTTCTGTATAGTCTCTGGATTATTGGCGTCATTTTCTTTGCCATCATGTGGATCCTCTCATTATATTACACTATGCAATGGATCTACACGACTCTCATGACTGCAAGGGCAGCACCGATACCGTATCCTATCAAGGTTTTTCTATGTCTTGTTGCCATGCACGAAAGTTACTACGTTTTGACACCCTCTTCACTTCATCGATGGCCCTTTATGCGACGAATGATGCGCTATATGTTTCTCCATTACCCCTACTTTCGTCTGAATGCGACAGTCTTTGAAGAACGTCTCGAGATGGAACAAAAGGATGAAGAGACGCCAGCTGACGAGATTCTTAACGCTGCCAACAAAGCCATTGAAACCAACGACACGTCTCCTTGTGTCAATCCCGCTGATCGATCCATGTTTGCTTTCCATCCACATGGTGTGCTATCAAATGGGTTTATAGTCAATGGTGCACACCACATGACGTTTGAACACGCAGACTGTCGATGGCTCGTGGCTGAAAACATCTTTTGGTTTCCAATGTTACGGGAAGTTTTAAATTGGATGGACTTTAGCAGTGTAGCCAAAACTACGTTTGAACGTTTCATGCCTACGGGGCAAAATGTCGCTCTCATTCCTGGCGGATTCGAGGAAGCAACAATTTATCGACGGGGAAAACACCGCGTGTACATTAAAAAACGTTTTGGGTTTATCAAAATGGCGCTGCAATATGGCTACAAAGTTCATCCGGTTTACACATTTGGAGAAGAGTATGCCTACCATGCTTTTCCAAGCTTGTTAAGACTCCGTCTCAAATTAAACGAGTTCAAGTTACCAGGCGTCGTCTTTTTCGGGCGTCTCAACTGCTGCTACTTGCCACGAACAGATGTTGACCTTATCACAGTCGTGGGCAAGCCTTTGAGGCTACCCCATATCGAGCAACCGACGAGAGAAGATGTGCAAAAGTACCACGAGCTATACGTTAAGGCGCTACAAAGTCTTTTTGATCGATTCAAGGGGGTGTACGCTGTTGACCCGAAAGCCGAACTCGAAATTTTCTAGTTCTACAGTTCATAGGCATTGTTGATACGACCAAGTTTTACATTTCTGAAGAAAAACGTGTAAAATATGTTGCACGTTCGTAGTAAGTTTTTTTTTGGTACATGTAATTCGTTTGGGTGCCTTTAAGATGTGATCGTTTTGGAGCTATTAGAGCATCGCCACCGGTGAGTCTTAATTAAGGTTTTAACCAATAAACCTCCCGTTAGCCTGGTTTTAATCAATACAGTGATTTCATTGGCCAAAACAAAAACACTTATGCTTTAAGAAGCGCTCGCGGTTTACGTGAATTTTATTCACGTAAACAGCGAGCGAATATAGGTATTCGTCGGGGCCTTTGTTGTAATTTTCAACAAAGGCATTCCAACTTCGAGTAGAGCGTCTTTTTTTTCGTCCCTGTTCTTGCGCGACCCTTTCCGCTTCGTATAATTACGAGCCTGATAGAAAAGGTCGATAAAGTACCGACGTCTATCGTCGGTACTGCGATCAAAGTGATGATTGCGAAGGTCTTCGCAATCATCAAGCGCGTTGATGTCAAACAACGGGTATTGACAATCGCGCTTGGTGTGCCCACCACTTTCGGGCACAAGCGTCCATGCTGGGGTTCAACAAAACAACTTTGTACTGAACATGACGTTCCGTACAACATGGTGAATCAGAAGCAGCGTAAGCCGCTCCTGCGCGTTGTTACTTGGCAGGTGGAGCACCACCTGCCACCTCAAAGTCGTCCTCGTCAAGACCAGGCGAGTGACGAGGACCAGGAGGAGCTCTACGCTCCTCATACCACCGTATGATGGAGTTGTCGCTGTCGTAATCAACGGCGTCAGACTCCACTTCGCCATCACTTAACGGCGAAGCGAATTCTAGCGGGCTTAAGCTCGCTAGAATCGTTGACAGGGACGGTGTCGTCCTCGCCCTCTTCGGAGTCAGATGACTCTCCGAAGATATCATCGGGCTTCTTCTTAGCCACCCGCCTTACGGCAGGTGGAGGCACGGAAGATGTTGCATTTGCGACATCTTCCCGCCCTCACTCAGACACTGCTTCCGCAGCGTCTACTACGAGAGACAATGGGTCTCTCGGCTTATTCTTCGACGCTACATTAGTAGCGTCGGCATGTGATGTTGGCACCTCTGCACGTGATGCAGAGGTGGAGGCTGCGTTAGCAGTATAGGTAGCGCCGTTAAGAGCGCCGCCGCGTTTCCCGACCATTTGATTTTGTATGATTGTTAATGGGTTATAAGAGAATATCGTTATGACCAACAAGTGCCACCATTCCATTGGCCAATATTACGTTTTATTATTGGCCAACCACTTGAGTGGGGGGTAATGCAATGGGGTGCCATACATAAGTGATATTTAAGTTGAAATATCACAGTTCAATTTCAGACTTAATGTCTGAAATGCGAATATTGGATTATAAGTTGTTATAATCCATCTTGAGAACAGATTCTGATACAATTATCGAATCTAACAAGTAATCTAATGATAAAGATATCATTAGATCAGTTTTATATTACATGTTACTATGATTAGTCTAGGTCTAATTATACTAGCTAGCTCTTAACCACTCATAAATATATTCACTCTTAAACTTACCTTCTTCTAGACACGTGGCCTTAGGTTTATATATATTAATTATATATAGACTTAAGAGACTAATTGATTAATTAATTAGTCTACCCTAAAGTTTATCTTAAGTAAACTAAGGAGGACCAAATTACATTTGGTCCTATTCAATTGCACGCTTCCTCACTGCAATTTTACAGTGTAAGCCAGTAACAGCTAGCCTGTTACAAGGCGTGTTTGTGACAGTCGATTCACCCGCTGACGACTCGGCTCGTGTTGGGGATGCTAGATTCTTCCATAATTTTTTCGCCTTGCCTGATTTACTTGTCGCACACTTGTCTTAACGCCTTGCAGTTCCTTAGGCGCCCCACCGTGTCTCCGTTATTATTCCTTCAGTGTTTAGTAAGGTTTCATGATAACTCTCTTTCTTGTGTAGGCCACATTTGACTCGGTAGTACAGAGAAAGAGACCGTTCCGGACAATAAGAGACCATTCCGGACAAAATTCTCCACATCTTTGTACAGCTTTAGTACCGTTATTTGATAATTTTCTATCACTTGGTATACCATCATCCTCCATTTCACAGCGTATACTGCCTCACGTATACTTCTTCATGCATAAACCACGCAAACTTGTCGGAGCTCCAACAAGTATTTCCAATTGCGTCACATTCGAATAACGTCCTTGCGGGACTATGTTCGTCATAGTGAAACACATATTGAATTTGTCGGCACTCATTTAAAACCGTCCCATCTTCTAATCACATTTTTTCCTTGTAGTAGTGCCATATTTTCAAATGTTTCACCACATGCGTCATCAGTTCGTGTTTCGGCGGCACGCATGTCAGGCCGTTTCATCACATTCTCACCTTTGTGCTTCGGCGACACACATTTAAGGCCGTTTCATCACATATAGCAATCACAACAATCAATACCAGCCTTTGCTCCAATCATTTCATTGTAACCTTTAAAAAATTACATTCTCCACGTTGAACTGAGCCACTCCCAAGGCCTTCTGTAGCGTCAATCCTTGTGTATTAAGGCTCGATCGCTTCAGTCGTCTTCTGAGCAGTTTCTTGATCATACTCTTCTTGTTTGTTAGTGTAGCCAACTCGGACCCGCACTCTATCTGCTCACAACCAACTTGGGTCTGTGGTGTAGTCGCTCTCAGAAATTCTTCCTGAGATGCGAACACCCACGGGGGGCCCAGACGACTGACTGTCGGAGGGGGTACTCCGTCCATCCGAGTCATGATCCGATCCGGCATCCGGACGGCTGGATCGGTCACTTCCATCCGCTTGGTCGTGACGACTTGGATGATCCATGTTAAAAGCCCACCTTGTGTACCCGTCAGTACTGGCGGTTGCGCTCTCTTGATAGACGCTAGGGCGAAAAGTGTAAAGTCCGTCGAAAAGGAGATGCGGGTTAGGACTAGGGGTAGCTCCTGGGCAGAAATCGTCACCGGGGAGCTCGACTGGCAATATACTTGAACTTTGTATACTGCGACGGCTGGACCGAGAATAATCGATCGGCCAGCCAAACCAATGATAATGAAGGGTAAATCCAAACGTGTACGTAAAGGGGAATCCAAATATAACTCCACAATCTTCCACAGAAGGCCAAAATGTTACCACTTCCCAATACTTAATATACCGTGTTCAAAATACGGGCGACTTGAGGTGAGTATACGAAACGCCGCGACTCCCGGTCAGGGGACTTCCGGTGGATTACCTTAGCCTTCCCCGGGCAAACCAATAGCAGCAAGAGGGGACCTTGTTAGCCCTCCGTTGTGAACCAATAAAAGCGACTTGTGTCTAAGAAAGCGAAACGTATACTGATTTATCCCTATATCCAATACTCCCTTTTGTGTAACCTACCCCAAATAGCCCGACTGGACAGTCATTTGTCTTACCCGAAGTAGCCCGGTTAACTCCGATTTTGTGTACCAACCCGGCCGGTACACCCAACCCCAGATGGTACCAACCCGGCCGGTACACCCAACCCAATGGTACCAGCCCGGCCGGTACATCGAACCCAGCCGGATCGGCCGGATGGCCATCCATCCAAGCTCACTGGCCGCTGGCGTTAGCACTTCCTTGACAGCTCCACGTCCGTTCCGGGTGCCTCCTTCGTCCTCTAGAACACTCACCCTTCTTCAGGCCCCTTCGCTCATACCTTCCGACTTATCCGCCCCTCGACCGTCCGCCATCCGAGGTCGTCCTGTCCGCCCAGTCCGCTAGCCCAACTATCCACGTCTTCAGTCGCACTCATCCGGCCTGATTCCAGGCCTGGCGCCGTCCGGCCGCTGGTAGATACACCCGGCGGCCCTCGGACCACGTCCCTTGTCGGCCGGTCCGGGAATCCAGCTAAGGGCGACATTTCCACCAATCAGGTGGGGGCGTCCACTCTCATTAGTCCGTTAATTTCTGGGTCACTTCACCACAGCCGCCCCTGAACCTTGTCGCAGCCGCACAACGGTTGAGGCACGAGCTCACTACATCTCTCACACTTTGATTTCCCGCTGTCTCTATGTCCGACCACGAAAACCCCCACACTGATCCACTGTCGGGACACTCCCCGACAACTACGCAGCCATCGGTAGGATGCCCAGGTGTAAGGGGTATCTCTCCCGGCATGGGCAAGCCATCTGGGAGTCTACCCATCATCTCTTCATCTCTGCTGACGCCGAACGTAAGTCCCCCGATCTAGCCCAATACCGAGCCGACCGTAAGAAACCGTAAGAACCGTCGGGACCGGGCGACCGAGGGCTGGACAAAGGTTTGCAACTTCGTCGTTGCTGGCATCCAGCTCGGCCACTGCGACTTGGACATTTTTCTCCACCCTATCATGCTACATCTGGCTAACCGCCGGGTGGAGAAAAGCGGACATCCGGCCGAAAGTGGGACTTGGTACCCAGGATTGGGTTCGGGCTACCACTCTCCAAGCTTCGCTCGCTGAACTCGCACCAACAGGATCCGTGGCGCAACCAGTACCGGCAGGACCCCGATCGCCACCCTGGCCTCCGCGTGTCCCGACCCCGAAACAAGTTCCGCTGAGCTCGCCAGGGATGATTCATGAGGCCGGTCTTACCTATTTCTACCTCTTCACCCATTTATGGCTTTTTGCCTCGATAATACATCTTTCTTTCATTTCCCACGTCAAAACCACTTGTCCGTCCTTTTAATCCGACATATCCATCCGGCTTCACTACTCCTGCTGATTCCTCAAAGTCTTCCATCCGGCACCACACTGACTCTACGATTACTCCAACACCCGATCGGCCCACTTCTGACCAGACTAATTTCCATCCGCCGGTTGATTGGCTGATTAGTGTTAATTAATCCGGCCGTGCCTGCTATCCGGCAGCTGGGTGGTCTAATTTTCTGGCTCCGCCTCACCTTCTTCATGGGTCTGCATGACTCCGAAGACGTTTCGGCTCGCCCGTCGGCGATCGAATTCTCTCATTAAGGCTCCACAATTTAGATCCAGCTCGTCCAACCACGACCGCTCCTCGCAAATTTTCCACTGCACGAGAAACTCTCTGTGGATCCGCCCAAACCGGGTTTTCCGTCCATTCCGAACATCCAAAATCTCCTCTACTTCGTACTCATCCGGATCTAGCGGCTTGTCCCAGCTATCCTCTGGCAGCAGGGCTTCGTCGAAGTCGAACCGGCCGCTCTCCACCGTCAGGTGCGTATTCGGGCGGTCCGGGAAGTGTTTAACCAACTTCAACTTGGACACATGCACTATCGGGAAAACTTTATAATCCGTGCCTGCCGTAACCAGCTTGACTGCATGATCCCCGACCAGTTCCGCTACTCGGAAAGGGCCATGCCACATATGAGCCAACTTCCGTGCATAGCCCTCCTTGACCCGATCCAGATACAGCCATACCCGGGAACCTGGCTCTATGCCGTGTTCTCTGGCTCGGTCGTTATTCTGATCGGCGCGGTCCTTGATTGCTTGTCGGAGGCGTTCGTTTACCTGTTCCCTCGCCAGTGAATAGTGGCGTTGCACTCCCATCCTCCAGCGACGGGCGTCTCTGTCCCGGCTTCTGGTGCACCCTATTGGTATGGCGGCTTCCAAAGTGGATCGGGGATCCCATCCATAAGCTAAATAAAAAGGGGTGTCGCCCCTTACCCGATAGTACGACGAATTAATGGC
Source organism: Sclerospora graminicola (assembly GCA_001887855.2). Taxonomy (NCBI): domain Eukaryota; phylum Oomycota; class Peronosporomycetes; order Peronosporales; family Peronosporaceae; genus Sclerospora; species Sclerospora graminicola. The sequence goes on from MIQA02023343.1 coordinate 54,538, forward strand.
GAAAACCAGTCTCTCCGCGTATTCGTCCCAGTCGCACTGATCCGCCTCCACCACATACATCTTGAGGGTTCTGGTCAGAGTCTGGACCATCCTTTCGGCCTTTCCGTTCGCCTGCGGGCGGTAAGCCATAGTCGCGCTCTGTTTCTGTCCCAGGATCTTGTTGAAGGCTCGGAATACGTCTGCCATAAATCCGGTCTCCCTATCGTGCCGGATGACCTCGCTCGCCCCGAAACGCCTGAACACACATTCCTCGTAACTTTGCGCAACCTGTTGAGCGGTACGTGTGGAACTGGCCTTTGCTATGACCACCCGGTAAAAAAAATCCGTCCAGGTCAGCAGCTCTGAGTACCCATTTGGAGCTTTTAGTAAGGACGGGATATGATCCATCGCAATGACTTGAAAAGGATAGGTAGCCTGTATATTCCCAGGCGACCGCCCTCTAATGGTCGGCCGGCCCTTCGCTGTTTCACAATCCGGACAACTTCCCACATAAGCTTGTACGCTGCGGTAGAGGCCCCGCCAGTGAAAATGTGCCTTAATTTTGTGATATGTCCGGCCGATGCCCTGATGTCCTCCTTCTAGGCTCACGTGATAGTGATGGAGGATATCCGGTTGTAGGGTAGTGGGTACGACCAGCCGAGCGGATTTATCCCTCTCGATCTCCGGCTGGTCAGCGTCTCGGTAGAAAAACAGTAACCCGTTTTCATCCACTTCGTAATCCGGGGCTAGTTTGAAGCATTCTTTAGCTTGTTCGGCGGTCAGTTTATCCACTTCCCCTTTAAGGTATGCCTTGAGATCCACTATCCACTCTTCCTCGTCCTGCGCTTGGAGAATCCGCTCTGCTCGTAACTGTTGCACTATCCCTTCGCTCATTGCTTCCGGAGATAGTGAGCCAGCGGCTGAAGAGCGCGTTTCTGCGACCGGGTGACGGCGCTCACCCGGATTACCTCCTCCGTGTTGGCCGGATGGATAATTTCGGGTAGCCGGTTGATCTCCGTCAAATCTGATAACAGAGCTGGATCGGAAACCGTTACCCCGACTTGGTCACGCATGGCCAGCGTAGCCAAGTGATCTGCGCTCTTATTCCAGTCCCGTTTGACATGTACCAGCTCGTGTTCTGGCCATCTCCGTAGGGCGGACATAACCCGATCGTTCAACAGTCTCAGCCGGGGCGCCTTGCACTCTATCTCTCCTGTGATTTGCCGGATCACCAGATTGGAATCACCACATATGATGATCCGCCCCTGTGTCCGGCCAGCCAGCAGATCTAGGCAAAGTAAAAGCCCTCTGTACTCCGCTTCGTTCACAGTTATGCCAGGCGTGAAATCCGAGGCGGCCGTGACCACTTTCCATCCGGGCAACTTCCACACAATAGCACTATAGGCCCCGACTCCCTTCTTTACACTCGCCGACCCGTCAAAACTCAAAACCATTAGCTCCTCCGTGGGTCCCACTGTTGGCGGCGGTAATATGATGGATTGTCGAGGCTGCTTCCGAGGCGCTATAGCTATCAGTGCTTCCTCCACTTCTGCCCTTGGGGTAATGCTGGCCGCCAGCGTGCCCAGTATCTCCTCTTCTCCCTTAGTACACTTAATTACTTCGAGGAACCACTGACACAGCAAAGCCGCACAGCTACCCAGCCGGCCGTCAATCCCGTTCGCCGTCAGAAGCCATGACAGGGTCGACCGTCTAGATAGTACCTTGATAGGCCGAGACACCAGCATAGTATAACACACATCCAAGATCCGCAATAAGGCCAAAACTTCTTTATCCACTAACCCGTAATTAACTTCATTAGCCTTCAGGGTCCGGCTGGTGAATGTCACAGGACAGTGCACTCCGTCATGCTCTTGAACAAGGGCAGCTGAGATGGCCCATTGGTTAGCGTAGATGATGACCACAGGAACCTTATTAACATCGAAATGTTTCAGGACTGGTGTAGTCGCCATCTTCGCCTTCAACATGCCAAAGGCTACCATCGCTCGGGTCATGTGGTCGTCCGGGCCGGCCGCGCAGGAATTCGGCGGCCGGCCGCCTATCGGGGCAGACAAGGGCGCCATCTCATTGGCCGAAATGTTGACAAGGGCGGCATCCCATTGGCTGATATTGCTGGCTCGGCTCGCGCTTCCGCTTGCCTATCCTGCTCTCTCAGCTTGTGGTAATCCACCTCCCGTAATTCATACAAAACCGCCGCATAGACCGCGAAATCCTCAATGAACCGACTGTAGTAATTCAGGCTGCCCAAAAAGGATTGCATAGCCTTTAGAGACCGCGGGAAAGGCAGATTACTCAAGGACTCCAAATCCTTCGGATTAGCCTCCAATCCGGCAATCGAAACCTGATGACCCAAATAGGTCACCTTAGTCTTCCCCCAGAAACTCTTAACCACACTAATCGAAAGATTCCACTTTTCACACGTAATCATCAACTTCTCCACTTTGTCACACAGTAAATCCCAAGTAGTAGCCGTCACGAGAATGTCATCAATGTAAGACCACCGCCCCAAAACTGAAGGTTTTGGGTCGGGGTCCGGGTCACCTTCGGTAAACACGTCACCGCCCAAAGCCGGATCTTGATCCGCCTTGATCTTGAATTGTCCATATAGCGCGTTATCTATCAGCCGTTGGTAAATCTGCGGAGCATTCTTCAGGCCGAATGGCATCCGGTTCCACTCGAACAACCCGAAGGGCGTCACGAACGCAGAGATCTCCCGTGCACGATCGGTCATAGAGACCACCCACAATCCACTGGCCATGTCCAATGAGCAATACCACAAAACTTTATCCAAGTCCTCCAGCACGTCGTTTATCAACGGCATCGGGTAAACCATCAGCTTAGTCAGCCGGTTCACCAGCCGGCCGGTAGTCAATACACAGCCTTATATCCACCCCATTCTTCTTGATAATAATTACAATGGGCGAAGCCATGGCGAGGTGGACGGTTGAATTATCTTGGTGGCCAGCAATCCCTTGATAAGCTCTGACAGCTTTTCCTAATGCTAGGGGGCGACTCTTCGGCATCTTTGTGCAACCGGCTTGGCGTTTCCCACATCAATGTCGCATACCGCCCCATGGGCGGCCGGAGGAAGTGCGTTCCCTGGTCCGATCAGCAGATGCTTTCGTTTCCATATGATATCCTTCAGCTGCTGATATCTTCCGGGGTGTTCACATCCGGATCTCCCACTTGCAGATCGTCAATAGTAGCCGCTGGTGGGCAGGGGGTTACCTCAGGTAGCACCGCCATCTGATCCTCCATGCCTTCAACATATAGCTCGCCCCCTTCATGAATGCAGACTTGGTCAGCTTCGACGACTTCGGGATCCTGATCGGCCGGCTGGGTCGATCCGCCTTCGGCTATTTCCGAATTCTGATCAGCCGGCTGGGTCAATTCGCCTTTGGCTATTTCCGAATTCTGATCGGCCGGCTGGGTCGATCCGCCTTCGGCTATTTCCGAATTCTGATCGGCCGGCTGGGTCGATCCGGCTTCGGCTATTTCCGAATTCTGATCGGCCGGCTGGGTCGATCCGCTATCATCTTGTTCATCAAACCATCCGGCATCGGGGGTGACCGCACATGTAACTCTGCCTTGTCCTTTCTCCTGATTCCGTCGTTCGTCCGTCTTCATCGGGGTGGGCAAAACCAGTTCAGCGATCGGGGCATAGTCTCGGCCAATACGTTCAGCCGGATCCGGCGACGGCCGGCTCCGCGTCAATATTTTAGAAGGGGTCCGGTACTCGGGTTTAGCCACCATCGGCGTCTGACCCTCTTCTAATTCTTCCTCTTCGCTGACCAGATCGGTGGTTGCCTGAAAAGCCAGGTTTTGCCACTCGATATAGCGTCTTGAGCCAATAGTGACATAGCCCGGGCGGCGGGGTACTTTATCCTCCGCCAGCCACATTCCAATAATCACATCTTCATGCAAGGTGAGGGGCCTTTCAGAGATGTTGGTCACGCTTATAGAGTTGAGATGACCACCCCCTTTAACAAACGATGGTACCCAGCACTCGCCCCTTGTCAGCCATAACTTACTCCGCCTGTCGTGTGGTCGTAACATTACTTCCACCGCTTTTCCAACTGGCACCGTTACAAACTGACCTAACTTGAGGAACTGGACGTGGGCGCCATATAAGGGCCGCCGGCCGGCCAGCTGGATCTGTACCTCATCCGGCAACGTCAATGTTCCATGCGATAAATCCAGCCGTATGCCGGCCGGGACCATAAAATCCATACCCAGAATTGCGTCCTGCCCGGCCAGCTTGCCTACCCAGGCGGTAAAGTAATACACCAAAGACCCAGCTAACGTAATCTTAACTCTTGTCCTTCCTTGGGTCATGTATGAACTTTCTCCAATGCCGATACATTCCTGCCGCTTCGTCTCGTCTATCTCACACCCCACCTTACGAGCAAAGATGGTGTCCACGATAGACACTTCCGCGCCAGAGTCGAACAGCATGGTAGCCTTCTGGTTATTGATTTTGCCATCCGCCTTGGCCTGCTTGAACCATTTATCCGGCGAATGATATTTCCAATAACCTCGTGACTCGCCGGGTAACAGATTCAATTCCATACGCACTTCGGACCGAGAATATTTGTCCGTCCGTATACTGCTCACCAGGAAGGGGTCAGCCGTGCTGCCCGGGGACCGGATGACGTAATCGTCAAACTTACATGTATTGTCGGTTACGCTTTGCTTTGCTTCTTGATTATCCTCCTTACCGACATATGCATAGATACTAAAACTAGACCGCTCGGCTCGAACCAGATTCCAACCTGGCGAGCGATCTAGTTTAACATCTTTTCCACTCCGGGCGGCAACATTCCAGCATGCTTGGTCGGGACGTACCACTTCTTCATCTGGTTGTAGAATTCTTCAATTGGGCACAGTCCCGCCTCGTGCACCTCCCCGCAAGTCTTACACGTCAACAAGCAGTGTTCCGCCGGATGTCCTTTCCTTTTGCACTTCTTGCAAGTCAGCCGCTTCCAACAGCTCGGGTCGTCATGCTTGATGGACCCACAGTGGGTAAATTTGCGCCTGGGGTAGTCCTGGTCAGTTCGAGCCGGAAAACCCTTCGGCTGACCGGATCCGGCTGGCAGCCTGGATGGCTGACTGGCTTCTGCCGAGAACGGGTACCGGTACTGCTCCTCCTCGTACTCGCCCCCAAATCGCTGGCACTCCTCTTCCGAGCTAGTCGCGTCTGACTCTCGGGCAACCATGCGGACGGCTCGGGCCGTCCTGGTAGATGGCGGCCGGCTTTCTTGATCTGAGTTGAAACGGAACTTGAACCGGCTGGTTCCGACTGCCGCCTTGAGGCCTCGCTTCTTCGGTCTTTGGTAGGTATGCGCAGCGTCAATTCCAACTCCGTGGTGTTCTTCAATCGCAGTAACGCCAGCTGGTCCGCCAGCTCCCGATCGTCCAACGTGCCGATAAAATGTTCCACATGTTCACGGGCGGCTTCCGACCGGCTGGCATCTTCTTTAACCGGGATATTCGCCCTCATGCCAGCGACATTTAGGCGATGAAGATACTCCAGAGAGGTCTCATCCGCCCGCTTCTTGGTGTGGAAATATTGGCGCGCCGCCGACGTTCCAGATCCGCAATATTGTTCCCCAAACGCACCGACCAATCCCCTCCAATTAACCCGGACTTCCCGGCTGAGCTGTTGGATCCAGTTTTTGCCGGACCTTTCATCAAATCCCCGAAGATCAGGCACTTCTCATAGTCCGACGTCCGGTCTCTGAGAAATGCCGACTTCGTCTTGCTCAGCCATCCTCGGGCTTGGTCCTCGTCCGTGTCTCGTCCAGTGAAATCTTTCAGCTCGGACGTGGCAGACATTCGCACCCTCGTAATCGCCCCTGAGTCCGAGTCAAACGCTTGGGCCGAGGCCATGTGGGCTCGGCGGGCCATCCCCAGGTCCAGGTCATCCGGATCGTAATGGTACTTGACCGACTTGACGGATTCCATATCCACGTCGCTAAGAGACAGCTTCCTATTCGTTGGCCGCCGTCCGGTTCGGCGACCTGTCTGGCGGCTCGGCGGGGCGGCATGGGGTTCACTCTGCTTGGACTGCACCGACGCCATGTCTTCGTCACTCGGCTCCCTCGCATAGTACTGGGCTGGCTCGGACGCCTGACTCCCACGACGAGCCGGCTCGTCCGGTGACTTCGGACTGCCGCGGCTGGCACTCAGCCGACGCTGCTCTTCCAAGTATCGTTCCATCATCGCCGAAAACATGTTATGCAGGTGATCCGGCACTTGAAGGCTCTCCTGGGGGTCGGCTTGAGGGGCGACTTGGGGGGCGGCCGGGCTGCCAGATCGACATTCCTTTTTGATCCGCCCATCCGCGTCTTCCTCCTTCGGCTCTGGATCCGCCGTCGCCGTCCGAGCCTGTACGCTATACTGACTGGCTTTCTTCCGCTCGGGCGTATTCGGATCCTCACGTCCTCCAAGTCTCATGGCCGTCGCCACACGCGCTGCTCCCCTTGGGCCAAGCGTCATACGGGTGATACCCACCGATGAGTCGGATGAGTCCGCTTCCGAAGGGGCAGACTCGTACTGAGAAGAACCCGAGTGTATCCCGGCCGGTCTGCTTGCTGCCGGCGGCGTGGACGGCGCCACTCCAGTTGTGGCTGTCATCTTCTTCGACGGAGAACAGCCCACTAGCGGTACCAAGCGGTCGTGCAGTGCGCTGGATGCCTCCTTCAACTTGTCCACCTTCAGATCAAAAGGCTCGTTCGGGTTGAACACGCAGGTGTTAATGCCGGCTTGTTTGAGTTGATCAAATAGTCCTCTAATAAGGGACACGTGGCCCTCTGAGACAGTTGGGGGAGAGACGGGACCTTCAATCCGCCTCAGAGTTTTGGCCGTGTTATCTTCAGCACCTTATTCGTCCGCAAGAACTGCCCCAACTCGCGAAGATGGAAAGCACGCTCCAGGTCTGTATCCGTTGATAGGCCGTCCAACTTTTCTTCTTCTTCTTCAAAACGCGGCCTATCTTTGCAATCCGATTCCTGCCAATCCGGTCTCTTTAGGGGTAGGTGGCCCGGATCGTGACTTGGTCCCGATCCGGCCGGCTTCCCACTCCGGTCGTATCCGACTTCCGATTCTTCTTTCTTAATTTTTTCTTCTTTGATATCCATAATATGCATTTGTTTGTTAGGATCATGGTCGAAACCATGATCCTTCCTCGGACTATGGTGACTTGCACCATAATCCGATCCGGCTCCAGCCGGGGTATAGCGGCCGGTACTACAGTGAGTAGTACCGTAATCCGGCACAGTACCGTAATCCGCCCCCGGCGGAGCCTCTAGGGGAGTAACTTCTTCTTTAATGTCGACCTCGAACTCCCCCAATCCGAGGCGACCATCGCATCCTTCCATCTTCAGCAGCATTGGGGGCGATATGCCTTCCCCCGACACAACATCTTCAACAATTTGACCGGTTTAGGTCTTTCGCCCACTAGGGACTCGCGGTGATATCCAGGGTCATCAAGAGATCCGGGCACGCGCATCATTGTGGTGTAGTCGCTCTCAGAAGTTTCTTCTGAGATGCGAACACCCACGGGGGGGGGCAGATGACTGACTGTCGGAGGGGGTACTCCGTCCATCCGAGTCATGATCCGATCCGGCATCCGGCCGGCTGGATCGGTCACTTCCATCACCTTGGTCGTGACGACTTGGATGATCCATGTTAAAAGCTCACCTTGTGTACCCGTCAGCACTGGCGGTTGCGCTCTCTTGATAGACCCTAGGGCGAAAAGTGAAAAGTCCGTCGAATAAGGAGACGAGGGTTAGGACTAGGGGTAGCTCCTGGGCGGAAATCTTCACCGGGGAGCTCGACTGGCAATATACTTGAAATTTGTATACTGCGACGGCTGGACCGAGAATAATCGATCGGCCAGCCAAACCAATAATAATGAAGGGTAAATCCAAACGTGTACGTAAAGGGGAATCCAAATATAACTCCACAATCTTCAACAGAAGGCCAAAATGTTACCACTTCCCAATACTTAATATAACCGTGTTCAAAACACGGGCGACTTGAGGTGAGTATACGCAACGCCGCGACTCCCGGTCAGGGGACTTCCGGTGGGTTACTTTAACCTTCCCCGGGCAAACTAATAGCAGCAAGAGGGGACCTTGTTAGCCCTCCGCTGTGAACCAATAAAAGCGACTTGTGTCTTAGAAAGCGAAACGTATACTGATTTATCCCTATATCCAATACTCCCTTTTGTGTAACCTACCCCAAATAGCCCGGCTGGACAGTTATCCGAAGTAGCCCGGTTAACTCCAATCGGGTGCTCTTTTGTGTACCAGCCCGGCCGGTACACCAACCCCAGATGGTACCAACCCGGCCGGTACACCCAACCCAAATGGTAACAGCCCGGCCGGATCGGCCGGATGGCCATCCATCTAAGCTCACTTGCCGCCGGCGTTAGCACTTCCTTGGCAGCTCCACGTCCGATCCGGATGCCTCCTTCGTCCTCTAGAACACTCACCCTCCTTCAGGCGCCTTCGCTCATACCTTCCGACCAATCCGCCCCTCGGCCGCCCGCCATCCGCGGTCGTCCCGTCCGCCTAGTCCGCTAGCCCAACTATCCACGTCTTCAGTCGCACTCATCCGGCCTGTTTCCAGGCCTGGCGCCGTCCGGCCGCTGGTAGATACATCCGGCGGCCCTCAGACCACGTCCCTTGTCGGCCGGTCCGGGCATCCAGCTAAGGACGACATTTCCACATATCAGGTGGGGGCATCCACTCTCATTAGTCCGTTAATTTCTGGGTCACTTCACCACACAGATGGTAAAATTAATAACCAGAAGGCCACCATGCTCTTTGACTCTGGCGCAGAAGTGTCCGTCGTCGACATCACCTTTGCTCGTAAGGTAAGATGTGAAATAGATGAGACGAAGCGGCAAGAGTGTATCGGTATTGGAGAAAGTTCGTACATGACCCAAGGAAGGAAAAGAGTAAAGAGTACGTTGGCTGGGTCTTTGATGTACTACTTTACCGCCTGGGTAGGTAAGCTAGCCGGGCAGAATGCAATTCTGGGGATGGATTTTATGGTCCCAGCCGGCATACGATTGGATTTATCGCATGGAACATTGACGTTGCCGGATGAGGTAGAGATCCAGCTGGCCGGCCGGCGGCCCTTATATGGTGCCCACGTCCAGTTCCTCAAGTTAGGTCAGTTTGTAACGGTGCCAGTGGGAAGGACGGTGGAAGTAATGGTACGACCACACGAGAGCCGGCGTACGTTATGGCTGACTAGGGGCGAGTGTTGGGTGCCCTCGTGTGTCAAAGGGGAAGGCCACCTCAATTACATAACCGTGACCAACATCTCGGAAAGACCCTTCACCTTGCTTGAAGACGTCATCATTGGAATGTGGCTGACCGAGGACAAAGTGCCCCGCCGGCCAGGTTATGTCACTATTGGCTCAAGGCGCTATATCGAGTGGCAAAACCTGGCCTTTCAGGCCACTACCGACTTGGTCAGCGAAGAGGAATTGGTGGAGGAAGGCCGGACTCCAATGATGGCTAAACCAGAGTACCGACCCCTTCAAGAAATTGACGCGGAGTCAGCCATCGCCGGATCCGGCTGAATGTGCTGGCCGAGATCCTGCTCCAGTCGCTGAACTAGTTTTGCCCACACCGTCGAAGATGGACGAACGGCTGGATAAGGAGTGGAGACAAGTCGGAGTCACATGTGCGGTTACCTCCGATGCCGGCGGGCCCGATGAGCAGGATGATGCTGGATTGACTGATCCGGCTGACCTGGATTCGGAATTAACCGGAGGTGGATTGATTAATCCGGATCAACTGGATTCGGAATTAGCCGAAGAAGGATCGATCCAGCCGGCCGATCAGAATCCGGAAATAGCCGAAGAAGGATCGACCCAACCGGCCGATCAGGATCCCGAATTAGTCGAAGCTGACCAAGTCTGCATTCATGAAGGGGGCGAGCTATATGTTGAAGGCATGGAGGATCAGATGGCGGTGCTACTTGAGGTAACCCCCTGCCCACCAGTAGTTACAATCGTCGATCTATAAGTCGGAGACCCAGATGTGAACACCCCGGAGGAGATCCGCAGGCTGAAGGATATCATATAGAAAAGGAAACACCTGCTGATGGACCTGGAAATGCACTGCCTCCGGACGCCCATGGGGCGGTATGCGACTTGATGTGGGAAACGCCAAGCCGGTGGCGCAAAGGTGACGGAGAGTCGCCCCCCAGTATCGGGAAAAGCTGTCAGAGCTTATCAAGGGATTGCTGGCCACCAAGATAATTCTGCCGTCAACCTCACCATGGGCTTCGCCCATTGTAATCATTATCAAGAAGAATGGGGTGGATATAAGGCTGTGTATTGATTTCCGGTTGGTGAACCGGCTGACTAAGCTGATGGTTTACCTGATGCCGCTGATAAACGACCGTTTGCAGGATTCGGATAAAGTCTTGTGGTATTGCTCATTGGACATGGCTAGTGGATTCTGGGTGGTCTGTATGACCGATCGTGCACGGGAAATCTCTGCGTTTGTGACGCCCTTTGGGTTCTTCAAGTTGAACCGGATGCCGTGTGGCCTAAAGAATGATCCGCAGATTTACCAGCGGCTGATAGATAACGCGCTGTCTGGACACTTCAAGATCAAGGCGGACCAAGATCCTGCCCTGGTCGATGATGTGTTCGCCGAAGGTGACCTGGACCCCGACCCATAATCTTCGGTTTTGGGGCGGCGGTCCTACATTGATGACATTCTCGTGACGGCGACTACTTGGGATTTACTATGTGAAAAAGTGGAAAAGTTGATTATTACGTGTGAAAAGTGGAATCTTTAAATTAATGTGGTGAAAAGTTTCTGGGGAAAACTAAGGTGCCATATTTGGGTCATCAGATTTCGATTGCTGGATTGGAAGCTAATCCGAAAGATCTGGAGTCTTTTATTAATCTGCCTTCCCAACGGTCATTGAAGGCCATGCAATTCTTTTTGGGTAGTTTGAACTATTACAGTCGTTTCATTGAAGATTTAGCGATCTATGCTGCTGTTTTGTATGAGCTACGGGAGGTGGATTACCACGAGTTTAGAGACCAGGATCAGCAAGGAGAAATGCTCACTGGGCCAGCAAGGGAAGACGTTGAGGAAGCGCTGATAGCCATAGCGACCCCAAAGCAGCCACGACAATCTATCACACTCCCGCCACCGATAGTGGGACCAACGGAAGAACTGATGGTTCTGAGCTTTTACGGGTCGGCGGGCGTAAAAAAGTGAGTAGGTGCCTATAGTGGCATCCTATGGAAGCTGTCAGAGTGCAAAGTGGTCGCTGCTGCTTCGGATTTCACGCCTGGCATAACTGTGAACGAGGCGGAAATACACGGGAGATTGTTGCTTTGTCTAGATCTGCTGACTGGCAGACACAGGGGCGGATTATCAGATGTGGTGACTCAAATCTGGTGATCCGACAAATCACTGGGGAGATAGGTTGCAAGGCCGCCCGACCAAGACTTTTGAATGATCGGATACCAGGGAACGCACTTCCCCCGGCCGCCCATGGGGCGGTTTGTGAT
>MIQA02023344.1:0-17307 GCA_001887855.2 Sclerospora graminicola
CCTCGGCCCAAGCGTTTGATCTGGACTCAGGAGCGATTACAAGGGTGCGGATGTCAGCCACGTCCGAGCCAAAAGATTTCACTGGACGAGACATGGACGAGGGCCAAGCCCGAAGAAGGCTGGGTAAGACGAAGTCGGCATTTTTTAGAGACCGGACGTCATACTATGAGAAGTGCCTGATCTTTGGAGACTTGATGAAAGGTCCGGCAAAAACCTGGATCCAACAGCTCAGCCGGGAAGTCTGGTTAATTGGAAGGGATTGGCCGAAGCGTTCGGGGAACAATATTGTGGATCTGGAACGTCGGCGGCGCGCCAATATTTTCACACCAAGAAGCGGGCGGATGAGACCCCTCTGGAGTATCTCCATCGCCTAAATGTCGCTGGCATGAGGGCGAATATCCCGGTTAAAGAAGATGCCAGCCGGTCGGAAGCCGCTCGTGAACATGTGGAACATTTTATCAGCACGTTGGACGATCGGGAGCTGGCGGACCAGCTGGCGTTACTGCGATTAAAGAATACCATGGAGCTGGAATTGACGCTGCGCACCTACCTAAGAGCGAAGAAGCGAGGCCCCAAGGCGGCAGTTGGAACCGGCCGTTTCAAGTCCCGATTTAACGCGGATCAAGGAGGCCGGCCGCCATCTACCAGGACGGCCCGAGCCGTCCGCATGGTTGCCCGAGAGTCAGACGCGACTAGCTCGGAAGAGGAGTACCAGCGATCTGGGGGCGAGTCCGAGGAGGAGCAGTACCGGTACCTGTTCTCGGCGGAAGCCAGTCAGCCATCCAGGCTGCCAGCTGGGTCCAGTCAGCCGAAGGGTTTTCCGGCTCGAACTCACCAGGATTACCCCAGACGCAAATGTACCCACTGTGGGTCCATCAAGCATGACGACCGGAGCTGTTGGAAGCGGCTGACCTGCAAGAAGTGCGAAAGGAAAGGACATCCGGCGAAACACTGCTTGTTTACCTGCAAGACTTGCGGGGAGATGCACGAGGCTGGACTGTGCCCCATTGAAGAATTCTACAACCAGATGAAGAAGTGGTACGTCCCGACTAAGCATGCTGGAATGTTGCCGCCCGGGGTGGAAAATATGTTAAACTAGATCACTCGCCAGGTTGGAATCTGGTTCGAGCCGAGCGGTCTAGCGTTAGTATCTATGCATATGTCGGTAAGGAGGATAATCAAGAAGCAAAGCGTAACCGACAATACATGCAAGTTTGACGATTACGTCATCCGGTCCCCGGGCAGCACGGCTGACCCCTTTCTGGTGAGCAGTATACGGACGGACGAATATTCTCGGTCTGAAGTGCGTATGGAATTGAACCTGTTGCCCGGCGAGTCACGAGGTTATTGGAAATATCATTCGCCGGATAAATGGTTCAAGCAAGCCAAGGCGGATGGCGAAATCAATAACCAGAAGGCTACCATGCTGTTCGACTCTGGCGCGGAAGTGTCTATCGTGGACACCACCTTTGCTCGTAAGGTAAGGTGTGAAATAGACGAGACGAAGCGGCAGGAGCGTATTGACATTGGAGAAAGTTCATACATGAACCGAGGAAGGACAAGAGTTAAGATTACGTTGGCTGGGTCTTTGGTGTATTACTTTACCGCCTGGGTAGGCAAGCTGGCTGGGTAGGATGCAATTCCCGGTTTGGACTTTATGGTCCCAGCCGGCATACGATTGGATTTATCGCATGGAACATTGACGTTGACGGATGAGGTACATACCCAGCTGGCCGGCCGGCGGCCCTTACATGGTGTCCACGTCCAGTTCCTCAGGTTAGGTCAATTTGTAACGGTGCCAGTGGGAAAAGCGGTGGGAGTAATGGTACAAGCACATAACAGGCGGAGTAAGTTATGGCTGACAAGGGGCGAGTGCTGGGTACCATCGTTTGTCAAAGGGGATGGTCATCTCAACTCTATAAGCGTGACCAACATCTCGGAAAGGCCCCTCACCTTGCATGAAGACGTGATCATTGGAATGTGGCTGGCCGAGGACAAGGTGCCCCGCCGGCCGGGCTACGTCACTATTGGCTCAAGACGCTATGTCGAGTGGCAAAACCTGGCCTTTCAGGCAACCACTGATATGGTCAGCGAAGAGGAAGAATTGGAGGAGGACCAGACGCCGATGGTGGTTAAGCCCGAGTACCGTACCCCCTTTAAGATATTGACGCGGAGCCGGCCGTCGCCGGATCCGACTGAACGTATCGGCCAAGACTGTGCCCCGATCGCTGAACTGGTTTTGCCCACCCAGAGGAAGACGGACGAACGCCGGAATCGGGAGAAAGGACAAAGCAGAGTTACATATGCGGTCACCCCCGATGGCGGATGGTTTGATGACCGAGATGATGGCGGATCGACCCAGTCGGCCGATCAGAATTCGGACATAGCCGAAGGCGGATCGACCCAGTCGGCTGATCAGAATTCGGACATAGCTGAAGGCGGATCGACCCAGCCGACCGATCAGAATTCGGAAATAGCCGAAGGCGGATCGACCGAGCTGACCGATCGGAATTCGGAAATAGCCGAAGGCGGATCGACCCAGCCGTCCGATCGGAATTCGGAAATAGCCGAAGGTGGATCGATTCAGCCGGCCGATCAGGATCCCGAAGTAGTCGAAGCTGACCAAGTCTGCATTCATGAAGGGGGCGAGCTATATGTTGAAGGCATGGAGGTGAAAATTTGGAGGTGCTACCTGAGGTAACCCCTGCCCCCCGGCGGTTACTATTGACGATCTGCAAGTGGGAGACCCGGATATGAACCTCTTTTTTCCCGGAAGAGATCAACAGGCTGAAGGATATCATATGGAAACGGAAGCATCTGCTGATCGGACCAGGAAACGCACTTCCTCCGGCCGCCCATGGGGCGGTGTGCGACATTGATGTGGGAAACGCCAAGCCGGTTGCACAAAGATGCCGAAGAGACGCCCCCCAGTATCGGGAAAAGTTTTCGGAGCTTATCAAGGTATTGCTGGCCACCAAGATAATTCAGCCGTCCACCTCGCCATGGGCTTCGCCCATTGTAATTATTATCAAGAAGAATGGGGTGATATAAGGCTGTGTATTGACTACCGGCTGGCGAACCGGCTGACTAAGTTGATGGTTTACCCGATGCCGTTGATAAACGACATGTTGGAGGACTTGGATAAAGTTTTGTGGTATTGCTCATTGGACATGGCCAGTGGATTCTGGGTGGTCTCATGACCGATCGTGCACGGGAGATCTCTGCGTTCGTGACGCCCTTCAGGTTATTCGAGTGGAAGCGGATGCCGTTCGGCCTGAAGAATGCTCCGCAGATTTATCAACGGCTGATAGATAACGCGCTGAATGGACACTTCAAGATCAAGGCGGATCAAGATCCGGCTCTGGTCGGAGACGTGTTCACCGAAGGTAACCCGGACCCCGACCCAAAACCTTCAGTTTTGGGGCGGCGGTCTTACATTGACGACATTCTCGTGACGGCAACTACCTGGGGTTTATTGTGTGACAAAGTGGAAAAGTTGATGATTACGTGGGAAAAGTGGAATCTTTCGATTAGTGTGGTTAAGAGTTTCTGGGGAAAGACCAAGGTGACCTATTTGGGCCATCAGATTTCGATTGCCGGATTGGAAGCTAATCCGAAGGATTCGGAGTCCTTGAGTAATCAACCTTTCCCGCGGTCCCGAAAGGCTATGCAATCCTTTTTGGGCAGCCTGAATTACTACAGTCGGTTCATTGAGGATTTCGCGGTCTATGCGGCGGTTTGTATGAATTACGGGAGATGGATTACCACAAGCTGAAAAAGCAGGATAGGCAAGTGGAAGCGCGATCCAAGCCAGCAATATTAGCCAATGGTATGCCGCCCTTGTCAAATATTTCGGCCAATGAGAATGCGCCCTTGTCTGCCCCGATAGGCGGCTGGTCGCTGGATTCCTGCGCGGCCGGCCTGGACGACCACATGACCCGAGCGATGGTAGCCTTTGGCATGTTGAAGGCGAAGATAGCGATTACACCGGTCCTGAAACATTTCGATGTTAATAAGATTCCTGTGGTCATCATCTACGCTAACAAATGGGCCATCTCAGCTGCCCTTGTTCAAGATCATGACGGAGTGTACTGTCCCGTGACATTCACCAGCCGGACCCTGAAGGCTAATGAAGTTAACTATGGGCTAGTGGATAAAGAAGTTTTGGCCTTATTGCGGATCTTGGATGTGTGCTATACTATGCTGGTGTCTCGGCCTATCAAGGTACTATCTAGACGGTCGACCCTATCATGGCTCCTGACGGCGAATGGAATTGACGGCCGGCTGGGTAGATGGGCGGCTCTGCTGTCTCAGTGGTCCCTCGAAGTAATTAAGTGTACTAAGGGAGAAGAGGAGATACTGGGCACGCTGGCTGCCAGCATTACCCCAAGGGCAGAAGTGGAGGAAGCACTGATAGCTATAGCGCCTCGGAAGCAGCCTCGACAATCCATCGTATTACCGCCGCCAACAGTGGGACCCACGGAGGAACTAATGGTTTTGAGTTTTGACGGGTCGGCGAGTGTAAAGAAGGGAGTCGGGGCCTATAGTGCTATTGTGTGGAAGTTGCCCGAATGGAAAGTGGTCACGGCCGCCTCGGATTTCACGCCTGGCATAACTGTGAACGAAGCGGAGTACAGAGGGCTTTTACTTTGCCTAGATCTGCTGGCTGGCCGGACACAGGGGCGGATCATCATATGTGGTGATTCCAATCTGGTGATCCGGCAAATCACAGGAGAGATAGAGTGCAAGGCGCCCCGGCTGAGACTGTTGAACGATCGGGTTATGTCCGCCCTGCGGAAATGGCCAGAACACGAGCTGGGACATGTCAAACGGGACTGGAATAAGAGCGTAGATCACTTGGCTACGCTGGCCATGCGTGACCAAGTCGGGGTAATGGTTTCCGATCCAGCTCTGTTATCAGATTTGACGGAGATCAATCGGCTGCCCGAAATTATCCATCCGGCCAACACGGAGGAGGTAATCCAGGTGAGCGCCGTCACCCGGTCGCAAATGCGCCGTTCTTCAGCCGCTGGCTCACCATCTCCGGAAGCAATGAGCGAAGGGATAGTGCAACAGTTACGAGCTGAGCGGATTCTCCAAGCGCAGGACGAGGAAGAGTGGATAGTGGATCTCAAGGCATACCTTAAAGGGGAAGTGGATAAACTGACCGCCGAACAAGCTAAAGAATGCTTCAAACTAGCCCCGGATTACGAAGTGGATGAAAACGGGTTACTGTTTTTCTACCGAGACGCTGACCAGCCGGAGATCGAGAGGGATAAATCCGCTCGGCTGGTCGTACCCACTACCCTACAACCGGATATCCTCCATCACTATCACGTGAGCCTAGAAGGAGGACATCAGGGCATCGGCGGGACAAATCACAAATTTAAGGCAGATTTTCACTGGCTACCGCAGCGTACAAGCCTATGTGGGAAGTTGTCCGGACTGTGAAACAGGGAAGGGCCGGCCGACCATCAGAGGACGGTCGCCGGGGAATATACAAGCTACCTATCCTTTTCAAGTCATTGCGATGGATCATATCCCGTCCTTACCCAAATCTCGAAATGGGTACACAGAGCTGCTGATCTGGACGGATTTGTTTACCGGGCTGGTCATAGCAAAGGCCAGTTCCACACGTACCGCCCAACAGGTTGCGCAAAGTTACGAGGAATGTGTGTTCAGGCGTTTCGGGGCGAGCGAGGTCATCCGGCACGATAGGGAGCCCGGATTTATGGCGGACGTATTCCGAGCCTTCAACAAGATCCTGGGACAGAAACAGAGCGCAACTATGGCTTACCGCCCGCAGGCGAACGGGAAGGCCGAAAGGATGGTCCAGACTCTAACCAGAGCCCTCAAGATGTATGTGGTGGAGGCGGATCAGTGCGACTGGGACGAATACGCGGAGAGACTGGTTTTCGCCATCAATTCGTCGTACGATCGGGTAAGGGGCGACACCCCTTTTTATTTAGCTTATGGATGGGATCCCCGATCCACTTTGGAAGCCGCCATACCAATAGGGTGCACCAGAAGCCGGGACAGAGACGCCCGTCGCTGGAGGATGGGAGTGCAACGCCACTATTCACTGGCGAGGGAACAGGTAAACGAACGCCTCCGACAAGCAATCAAGGACCGCGCCGATCAGAATAACGACCGAGCCAGAGAACACGGCATAGAGCCAGGTTCCCGGGTATGGCTGTATCTGGATCGGGTCAAGGAGGGCTATGCACGGAAGTTGGCTCATATGTGGCATGGCCCTTTCCGAGTAGCAGAACTGGTCGGGGATCATGCAGTCAAGCTGGTTACGGCAGGCACGGATTATAACGTTTTCCCGATAGTGCATGTTTCCAAGTTGAAGTTGGTTAAACACTTCCCGGACCGCCCGAATACGCACCTGACGGTGGAGAGCGGCCGTTTCGACTTCGACGAAGCCCTGCTGCCAGAGGATAGCTGGGACAAACCGTTATATCCGGATGAGTACGAAGTAGAAGAGATTTTGGATGTGCAAAATGGACGGAAAACCCGGTTCGGGCGGATCCACAGAGAGTTTCTCGTGCAGTGGAAAAATTGCGAAGAGCGGTCGTGGGTGGACGAGCTGGATCTAAATTGTGGAGCCTTAATGAGAGAATTCGATCGCCGACGGGCGAGCCGAAACCGCTTCGGAGTCATGCAGACCCATGAAGAAGGTGAGGCGGAGCCAGAAAATTAGACCATCCGGCTGCCGGATAGCAGGCACGGCCGGATTAATTAACACTAATCAGCCAATCAACCGGCGGATGGAAATTAGTCTGGCCGGGGACCGACCGGGTTCACGAAAATTGTTATATATCAGTCGGATGACGTACCAGCGGGGCATGGGTAAGCAGGATCAGATCGACTTAGTTCAGGTGAGGTCGTGCCCCAACCGTTGTGCGGCTGTGACGCGACTCAGGGGAGGCTGTGGTAAAGTGACTTGTGAATTAATTGATGAGAAGGTGTGAAGTACTTTCCAGAGGGCGCTTTCTGATTGGCGGAAAATGTGGACCAAGGGCATAGATGCCAGATGGCTGCCACCGAGCGTATCTACCAGCGGCCGGACGGCGCCAGGCCAGGAATCAGGCCGGATGAGTGCGACTGAAGACGTGGATAGTTGGGCTAGCGGACTAGGCGGACGGGACGACCTCGGATGGCGGACGGCCGAGGGGCGGATTGGTCGGAAGGTTTGGGCGAAGGGGGTCTAAAGGAGGTTAAGTGTTTTAGATGACGAAGGAGGCACCCGGATCGGACGTGGAGCTGCCAAAGATCTGCTAACGCCAGCGGCCAGTGAGCTTGGATGGATGGCCATCCGGTCGATCCGGCTGGGTTCGATGTACCGGCCGGGCTGGTACCATTTGGGTTGGGCTTACCGGCCGGGTTGGTACCATCTGGGGTTGGTGTACCGGCCGGGTCGGTACACAAAATCGGAGTTAGCCGGGCTACTTTGGGTAGGACACATGACTGTCCAGCCGGGCTATTTGGGGTAGGTTACACAAAAGGGAGTATTGGATATAGGGATAAATCAGTATACGTTTCGCTTTCTTAGACACAAGTCGCTTTTATTGGTTCACAACGGAGGGCTAACAAGGTCCCCTCTTGCTGCTATTGGTTTGCCCGGGGAAGGCTAAGGTAATCCACCGGAAGTCCCCTGACCGGGAGTCGCGGCGTTTCGTATACTCACCTCAAGTCGCCCGTATTTTGAACACGGTATATTAAGTATTGGGAAGTGGTAACATTTTGGCCTTCTGTGGAAGATTGTGGAGTTATATTTGGATTCCCCTTTACGTACACGTTTGGATTTACCCTTCATTATTATTGGTTTGGCTGGCCGATCGATTATTCTCGGTCCAGCCGTCGCAGTATACAAAGTTCAAGTATATTGCCAGTCGAGCTCCCCGGTGACGATTCCCGCCCAGGAGCTACCCCTAGTCCTAACCCTCATCTCCCTATTCGACGGATTTTACACTTTTCGCCCTAGGGTCCACCAAGAGAGCGCAACCGCCAGTACTGACGGGTAAACAAGGTGAGCTTTCAACATGGAACACCCGAGTCGTCACGATCAAGCGGATGGCAGTGACCGATCCAGCCGGCCGGATGCTGGATCGGATCATGACTCGGATGGACGGAGTACCCCCTCCGACAGTCAGTCGTCTGGGCCCCCCGTGGGTGTTCGCGTCTCAGGAAGAATTTCTGAGAGCGACTACACCACAGTGACAACACCAAGTATTCAAACATACTTGTCTCAGTTTCTAATTTCCTGCTCAACAATTTCGAATACCTTCTCCAACGTTTGTCATCATCAGCCACTACCTCGCGAGCTCAACTCGTTTAACCAGATTGGAAGGCTCCAGGATATCTCAGAAGCATGGGGGTCTTAAAAGCGATCTTATGTTTTGCATCGCCGCATAGTACCTGCACAGTGCAGGAACAAATATTAAATTGTGGTCCACACTATTTGTAATCTTTCAAGGGAGATATGATCCCCACTTCCGGTGGGGATAATAAAAACTCTGGTGGAGATAATGTCTGCCTTAATTTATATTAAACTTAAACAAGACTATTTATTGAGTTGAAAGAAATAAATGGTCCTAATTATATATTTGAATATATAATTTGGACACGTGGCTGCAAGACGGTAAGTTTGAGAGAGAAGATATTTTGGGTGGGTTAGAGCTAATTTGTATAATTAAGTCTTAACAAGTATACAAAAATGTAATAGAAAACTGATTTAATAATACTCTTATTATAAATCCCCTCTTGGATTCGGTATTTGTTACAGACTCGAAATTCCTTGTGGATTATAATAATTTATAATCCAATACTCACATTTTAAACAATATTTCTGAAATTGAACTGTGATATTCCAACTTAGATACCACTTATGTAATATTACCCCAATACATCACACCCCACTTAAGGTGGTTGGCCAATAATAAATTTTAATCATGGTCAATCGATTGGATGCTCTTGTTGGTCAAAACAATTCATTCTGTAAAAACCCCGAATTCACGACCAGGACATATCATCATCGTCACATGTGGCGGCGCTTAAGGGCGCTGCTAAGAAGACGAGGAAGACGTCCCCCTTAGTGTCTGACGCTAAGGTGTCGAGCCCGTAGGCTGACGCAGCTAATGTGTCGTCAGGGGAGGAAAGACCGCGAGACCATTGAATCTAGTCGAAGATGCTGCCGAGGCAACATCTAAGATGGGGTGCGGGGATGTTGCTAAGGCAACATTTTGCACGTTAATGCCTGCCGAAGGGCGCCACATCGTCGCTGTTCGGTGATGACTCCGATGTGGAAGAGGAGTGGAGGTAGATGTCCCCAAAGAGACATCTACCGAGTCTAAACTCGCTAGGGATTACACGGATCCGTCGATATACAATGACATGACTATGGATCCTGACACTGTCGATTATAAAAGCTACAACTATTACAAGAAATAGAAGGTTGTTTAAGCTCACCTTGTGTACCCGTCTGCATTGGTGGTTACGCTCTCCTGGTGGACTCTAGGGCGAAAAGTTAAAAGCCGGTTAAGGCAGGTCGACGAGGTTTAGGCCTAGAGGTGTGAGTGGAAATCTTCACCGGGGAGCGGACTGGCGTTATACCTGATTCCAGTATACCGCAAATACTGGACCGAGATTACTCAATCGGTCAGCCCAACCAAAGATAATAAGGGGGTTACTCCAATATTACGGTGTAGTCGAGAAATCCAAATAATACTCCACGATCTTCCACAGTAAGCCAATCTTCACCTTCCTTTTCAATACAGCTAAACCGTGTTCCAAACACGGGTGAGAGGGTATAAAGTTTCTCAGGGTCAGGGGGGCTTCTGGTGGGTTCCTTTCAATTTTCACCGGGCAAACCAATAAAAACTAGAGGGGGCCTTGTTAACCCTCTGCTGTTATCCAATGACGACTTGTGTCTTAGAAAGAGAAACGTATACAGATTTCTATCCCTTAATCCGATCTAAATCTATGATGTACCTTACCCAAAATAGAGCAGCAAATGCAGCCAGCTTGACCTGGACGCTTATGTACCGTACCCGAAATAGAGGGGTCAACCTAAACGGTCAATCATATCGACCTGGACGGCACCAGGGTGACCTTGCCATCATCTCCAATATTTTCTTCTTGGCCACCCGTTTAGTTGTCGGTGCTTCGCACGGCAACAACAGGGATATGACCTCCCTGGAGCAGCACATCTGTCCTTTGACCGCCGTCAGCCACCATCGGCCGCCTTCTAGCCAAACTTTATCCGGCTGGTTGACTTCGAGCAACATGGCTTGCCTGACCCAACGCGCCTGGATCACCTCCCTTAGCTTCTGTTCCGCGTCCTTATACTCGTCCGACGCTTTCGAACTATAAAGAACCCCTCCCGCAGTGGGTTTCCGATGTCTGTAAGTGGCTGGTTTAAGGCAGTCATCTTGGCCAGCAATTCGGGCCAATCAAAGACGACTCCGACCAGGTGTACTTCACATCCGGCCGTTGATTCATTCGGGAATCACTTCACCACAGTGGCGGTCATCGTAAGCAAGACTGCCAGTATACGTTGTTTGATATCAACGTCTTGGGTTACTGTGAATACATGACGAAAGTTGGTATGATCGCTGCACCGACGAAAAACCCCGAAACGTTTTTGAATTTTTTATTCAGGTTCACTATTATACGAACCGGAAAGGGTCGTGGAAGAACAGGGGCGATAGAGCCGCTCTGTGGCAAAGTGGAACTCTTTTGTTGACAAGTACCAGAAAAGTCCTGATGGCTATGTGAACAGACGTAGAAAAAGAACTGTTCAACCGTTTCCTGATGCCTGGAGAGCGCATGTTGGATTACATCAACGAGATGACACAACTCGAAGGCGAGCTACGTAAGACAGATGAGATCATGGTTAAAGAAAAGTTTGCAGAGCTGCTACTATTCCAGACAAAAGAAATCTATCCGGATCTATACAAGGAATTCTCACGCATGAAGTCGTTGTCAGTGGAGAATAAAGTAAGCCTACAACGAGTGAAGAACCGACTAATTTACGTTGAAGAGCAAGAACGCAATGAGCGCAGCGACGCACGGCAACCGCACCTGACCTCATCGAGCCGGGACACCAAGCTGTTGGTGGAGGCGACTTGAGAGATGGAGGGAATATCCAGAAAAGTGGACGGGATAAAGAGTGAGCAAGTTGGGAACTGGAAACATCGGCGAGACTCAAGTTTATTAGCTGCTCGACCGGCCAAGGCTGGATGTCGGACCGATCCGCCTCACCGAGGAAGCGTCCTCCGGGTAACGACAGAAGCGGAAGCTTGGGAAGAGGCGTCGCAGGAGCGGGAGAGCTCCGCCGATCCTATTGCGCACCGGCATTCCATCGTATTCTGCCATTATGGCATCCCAAAGGCGAATGGGGTTTCCAGTCTCTATCACTTCTTCCATCCGTATCACTATTGCATCCGCAAGGCTTCCAACTATCATCGCATGTGCTGCAGCATATCGACAATCCCAAGTGTCCTTCATCTCCATCGGCCAATCGAAGTTGTATCACTCCTTCCCGGTAACAAGCGCTAATAGTCCTGCTGCGTTTAGCTTCACTCTCATCTTCACCTTGCATACTTAAAAGCCCTCGCTATTAAATGGTTCCATACGAAATTCTTGTGCTATGCTGCAATACATGCGCATCTGATCGCTGTGGCCAACCGTTTTCATGTCTTCCCTATCCGTCAAATGCCCTTGAGCCGTCTCAGCGAGTTCTTTTCCGAGTGATCGCTGAGTGTTTCCGAGATTTCTTCTTTCTTGTTGACGGGAGAAAACTAGAATGCCAAATGGTGTGTTTCTTTCTGCGGCCCTGCGGTCCGAGCCTGGTTCGGTTGAACCGCGGTCCCTTGAACCGGCCCCTGTTGGGCTTATAACCTGTTGTAAACTACCTAAATTAGGGCCAGTCGTACCTGGACCAGCTGTAACGAACACGTTTCCTGCAATGATTGGGTCTTAGAGATCGTTAACATTGAAATCATCATCGCAACGCCATCGGTAGAAGCTTTTCCAGCTAAACCGGCGGCTTTCTCGACATGTTGACACTGTGTTTCCGTTTTAAGCACTTTATAGCAACCTTGTCCTCTTGCTGAGTTGATACTGGTATTGAACTTTCATTTTTTTTCTCGTGCTTTGCTCCTTCCAGAGCTACTTCTTGCTTGAAGGCACCTAGTATCGCATCTAGCACTGAAAAATCAATCTTCAGCTACTGCACTGCATGATAAAAAGTAGACCAGAAGCGCCAGCGCGAGTTTAAATGAGACTTCAATCAATTTGGTGAGAATTACCAATTCTTTCAGTTGTGCCAGGATTGTGTGTCCTTGTCGCGACAATTTCATCGCTTGGATCACTTGCGGCTCCTATAGTGAGTGGATTAGGTCCAAACGACTGCGCGTTTGAATAAAACGCGCTTGCTGTGTCTTGACTGGGTCGAAAAAACCATCCAACACGTACATGACGTGATCCAGTCGTGCTGTTAGTCGTCCAGCGTCCTGTAAGAGGGCTGTACTCTGTAATACGATCGATGAATAGTACCGGAAAAATGGTCCACATGAGCGAGCTGGGGCCCGTAGAGCGCAAATTCACGGTGTGCGGCAATACTGTCAACACCATAAAGTCGTGATTGAAGAGAATCACGAGCAGTATGGAAGGAATGAGAGATACTATTGGAAGGACCGGCGTCTCTTGATGAAGACGTGGCGGTAAGAGACGCGCAGGAGCTTTGAAGGCCTCGAAAGCGCGCCGAGAAGACGGCTCCATTGTTGCCATGGATGTAATGGGGTTCCATTACATAAGTGATATTTAAGTTGAAATATCACAGTTCAATTTCAGACTTACTGTCTGAAATGCAAATATTGGATTATAAGTTGTTATAATCCACCCTGAGAAAACAGATTCTGATACAATTATCGAATCTAACAAGTAATCTAATGATAAAGAGTATTATTAGATCAGTTTTTATATTACATGTTTATATGATTAGTCTAGATCTAATTATGGTAGTTAGCTCTTAACCACTCATAAATATATTCACTCTTAAACTTTACCTTCTTCTAGACACGTGTCTTAGTATATATATTAATATATATATCTAAGGGACTATTTAATTAATTAAATAGTCCACTCTAAGGTTTAACTACTTAAACTATAGAGAACCAAATTACATTTGGTTCTAACTAATTGCACGCTTCCTCACTTGCAATTTAAAAGTGTGAGCCTGTAACAGCTAGCCTGTTACGCCTGGTGGCACTTTGTGGTCCGTCGTAACGACCACTATTCATACGTTCCGCTAGTTAACTAGCGGAGCGGAGGTTTAAGAGCCTCCCGACCGTCATGACGACGGTCAGCGATCGTGAGCGCGAGCGACTGCTCGCGCAAGTTTTATATATGGAAATTTCCTTTAACTTTCACAACGGAGTGTGAACACCGTGGTGGAGATGATGCGCACCTTAGGGTCCGACATCATCACCACCCTCCGAGGTAAAACCTCGGACGAAAATTTAGAAATGATAAGTCGTTTCAAGAGGATGTACATAGATCCTCAGGTGCGTTTCGTAATGCTACTGTCACCACCAACAACGCCCATAGCGAGCGTTGACGTGGTAATGGCGCGGATTCCGCCCTTTACTGACGAAGGGGGTTAACCCCTTCGTAGATCGTTCGCAGAGGTGGAAGATGCCATCTCTGCGCAAAAGATTGGGGACCCACGTTCACAAGCTTATTTTGCTACCACATGTCTGGGTGGTCGCGCCAGGGCATGGGCAAATGAGCCGCAGATCCACTGATGGCTCTGCGTTCCTGACGTATCAGGATATAAAAGCTGAGCTGAAGCTCAACTTCGAAGCTCCAGAAATGGAGCTTAGTTGCCGCGAAGAGTTCATGGAACTCAAGCAGGGTAAGCTGAGCCTACATGCGTACGCTCAGAAAATACAATATTTGTTATCAAATATTGTATACGAGCCGGTGCCCCCTGCCATGCAGGTCACTGGCTTTATGAAGGGACTGAATGACGGTCCCATCAAACAGAGTCTTTATCGGGTTCCCCCAAAGACTCTGAGGGATGCTATAGACCAAAGCAAACGAGAGGAATTCAGCATGCGTTCAGCAGCAACGCATGCTGGGGTTAGTCGAAAAGCTCAACTGCCTTTCGACTTTAACATGTCGCCAGTGCAGCATGTTAACAATAACAATTTCTCGAATAGACGAAGTTCACACTTCGTCCCGAGACACCAAAACCCGCGCCAGGGCGCGGGCGGAGGAGGTCCAGAACCGATGGACCTATCGGTTGCAGTTGCCTCGACACCGAGGCAACCGAAAAACAAGAAGTTTCTTCGCTGCAATAGATGCGCGAAGATGGGCCATTACGCCCATGAATGCATGGCGCCGCGGCCGGCGCCATGCAGTCAGCGGACTGGACAGTCCGCTGGTAAGCGACATCAACAGGGGCAACCCTCTGTTGATGCAAAAAACGTCAACAACCAGTAGGGGCGGGGCGCCCTACTGGACGGGTTATCTCATATGCCGATATCGGGCATGTGAGGATAATAGCCCAGACGGGACTATGTCCTGTCAGCAGGTGCAGGGTGAAGGAAAACCTCTCATCACCCTGGAGGTTAAGCCGCATGGAAACGATGTCCTCATGCGTGCTTTGTTTGACACAGGAGCGTCAAACAATTTCGTTAGAACTGAGGTTCTAACGTCGTTGAACTTCGTGGAGATTGAATCTCCACGAAGCATGTTGTCAGTCCGGTTAGCAACAGGTGCAACCGTGACTATACCAAAGCGTGTGATTTGCACACGCTTCGAGTTAGACGAACTGTCGTTCGAGGACGAATACATCGTCCTCGATCTTGACGACAAGTTCGATGTAATCTTGGGCATCCCTTGGATGTCCAAGCATCAACCAACGATCGACTGGGTAACCTGTCGATCGACTGCGGCGGTCCCACAGGATCTGATCACCCTGTGAGTAACCCGGCTGTATCTAATGATACAACCGCAGAGTCAGACAGTCTGGTGGGTAGCGATGGCACCACCAGGTCTGATCCGACTAGATCAGCGGATGGTACACTCGCTGATCAAAGTTCTGAGGGACTTACAAACGCAACGAACGAGTCGTTGCGTGTCAGTAACGTGTGCAACACGGGTGACAAACATCCGCGTGTTGAAGTAACCACGACCGATGACGGTCGTGGTGTAGAGAATATACCCACGATGGGAAACTCCCACCGTGAAAACAAAGATACTGACGCGGATGTAAGTGACTTCCGTGTCGAAGATGAAGAACCCACGACTGAAATCAGTCGTGAGTGCGAGAACACCATGGTAGACAGTGGTCACCATGATGAGGATGCCTTGCGCACGAGTGATAATCACCGTGCTGCAGAACAGGCAACAGATCAGACGAGTGCGTCTGATCATGCGGTTGTGTCAGTCGAGACGATAAAGGTCTTGACGCAGACAGAGACTGGACTAACTACCAAGTCTCTAATACTCGACAAC
This sequence comes from Sclerospora graminicola, assembly GCA_001887855.2. Lineage (NCBI taxonomy): Eukaryota > Oomycota > Peronosporomycetes > Peronosporales > Peronosporaceae > Sclerospora > Sclerospora graminicola. Next base: position 15,532 of record MIQA02023344.1, read on the forward strand.
CCTCCGAACATAAGTTCGGAGCTCATTACCTCCAATGGCCCTTCCAGCCTTGAGCTGGAAGAAGTTCGTAAAGAACTTGCGCGATGATCAGATCGATCAGATCTGTGTCATCGTCGCAACAGACGATGTTGTGGATATTCGCGAGCGAACATCCACATTGCAGACAACAGACATTGAGAATGGAATCGTTCCCAATGAGCTAACCAAAGTTCAGCGCTTTGAGGCGCAGAGCTGGGAGTCGCTTAAGGCGACTTCCCCATACTATGAGGTACTTTGGGAATACACTGACGTATTCCCAGAAGAAGTATCTGTGGCTCCTAAAGATAAGGGAACTAGGCACGAAGTACTGTGTCAGCGCGGCAATGGCATTGCGCGTGACGCAAGTAAAGCGTCAACGAGTTCTTTGAAACTCGTCGTAAGGCGGGACATGTACGGGAGTCTACCTCACCGCACTCCAGTCCCACCTTTTGCGTTAAGAAATCCACTGGTGGGTGGAGGATCATTCATGGTTTCAACAAGCTGAACGCAGCCACGGTACTGGCGCAGACGCCGATACCGCGGAAAGATGTCTTTATTGATGGCATGAGCGGGAGCACCGTTTTCAGTGCTCTCGATTTAAGGGATGGTTTCTCCCAAATCCTTATGCGTGGGAAGGATATCCCTCTCACGGCAGTAAGCACTCCAAGCGGTATGCTTTTGGGAGTGGCTTGTAATGCCACAGAGGATTCGAAACGCCCCTGCCAGCCTTAATAGATGCGTCACGCATCTATTGCGCCCGGTGCGAGAATTTGCACCAAGCTATTTTGACGACGTGTTCATCCACAGCAAGGATGATCACTGTAAAAGTGATGTAGATGTTCACAAAGAACAGATACGTCAGGTGTTAGAGCTTATACTTACGCATAAGCTCTATGTAAATTTAAAGAAGTGCACCTGAAATACCCGTTCGTGGCTTCTTTGTGGGCAAGAACGGGGTGCGCCCTGATCCGGAAAAGATCAGGGTGATCGTTGAATGGCCTACGCCAAACACCGTCAAGGAACTTCGAAAGTTCCTTGGGTTGGCGACATACTTGCACAAATATTCGTGCAATTATGCCGGTTTAATTCGATCTCTTTCTCAATTACTTAAGTAAGATGTCGAATGGCACTGGGATACCCAGTGCCAAGATGCATTTGATGTAGTCAAGCGTAGCTTGACTGAAGCTCCCGTCTTGGCAATCAGCCGATAACGAGCGACCGTTTCACGTCGTTTGCGACGCGAGCGATTTCGGCATCGGCTGCGCCTTGATGCAGCGCAATCACGATGATCGTGATCGCGTGGTATTTTATTAATTGCGTCAGTGCGGCCAACCGAGCGCAACTATCTGGTGCATGACAAGGAACGTCTTGCCATGAAGTATGCACTGGCTAAGTTTCGGATCTATCTCTTAGGAGATAGACCGTTTGTGGTTTACACGGATCATGCGTCGTTACGCACGGCCGTAAATTCACCATACATCTCTCAAAGAATGGCACGATGGCTGTCATTCTTTGCTGAATACAACTTCACGGTTGAATACGAACCGGGAAAGTTGAACGTGATAGCGGATGCGCTATCACGACGCCCCGATTACGAGACGAAACCGTCTGAAATGGAGGCAATCAGTGCAAACGCAATACGTTGCACTGATCTGTCGTCGTCACTCGTACGACAGGTACGCCAAGCGTACAAAACAGACGAGGAAACCCGTCTGTTGATTGATTACTTAAGTAATCAATCTGATCGGAAGCGCGAGG
>MIQA02023344.1:17751-31704 GCA_001887855.2 Sclerospora graminicola
CTGTTGCTTTATAGCACAGACCAAGATGATGTTAGTCGCATTGTCGTTCCAAACGACGATGACCTCAAAATCAAATTTGTTTGAGTACCATGATGCACCGATTTCGGGGCATCAAGGTCGAGAGAAGACGTATGCTTCTCTCGCACGCGATTTCTACTGGCGTAACCAGTACAAATGGAAATGGATACAGAAGTACGTACGCGCTTGCAAGATTTGCCAAGGCGTAAAGCCTGTGCACTCTGCGCAGGCTCCCCTCCAATCTCTGCCGGTTCCGACAGAGTGTTGGAAGTCCATTTCCATGGATATATCTTCGGTCTTCCGCCCGATCATAGTCGGAAGACTGGAATAGTGGTCTTTGTAGACCGTTTCAGCAAGATGGTTCATCTTGCTGCAGTGTCAGCGAATGTCACTGCCGCACAAACGGCGCGGATATTCGTTGACACGGTATTCCGTTTACACGGAATGCCGGAGAACATAATCTCGGATCAAGATCCGAGATTCACAGGACGTTTCTGGCAAGAAACGTTCTCGTTATTGGGCACGCAGTTGAAAATGTAAACTGCGGGCCATCCGGAAACGGATGGGCAAACTGAACGCGTTAAACGCGTTCTCGGAGACATGCTGAGTTCATACGCGCATGCCTTCGAGCAGTGGAGTGACTATTTGCCACTCACCGAGTTTGCAATTAACAACTCGGTGCATGCTTCTACAAAGCATACACCGTTCTACGTGAATGCCTTAAGGCATCCATGAACCCCAGCTTTACTTGGCGGTACGCCAAATCTAAGTGGGGGAGGGACCCGCTCAAAATTTTGAGCGAGTCGATGCGCAAGTTACAGCCGCAACTTGCGATGACACTGACGAGTCTTCTACTGTTAACACGGTAGAAACTCAAGCAGCTTCAGATGCTGAAGCTGCTTACGCGGAATATGTGTCTGCAGACAATGAAAACATCCCATCTACTGCTAATAAAGCAGTAGGTGAATTCGTATTACAGCGCCAAGCTGTAATACGCTATGTAAAAGACGCTCTTGCTTCTGCTTTTGACAAGCAGAAGCAGAATGCAGACAGAAATGGAAGGAACAATTTAAATTCCTTACAGAAAGGTGAATTAGTGTTGTTATCGATAAACTAATTTGCCTACACATGCAATCAGCAAACGTCTCTACACGAACTTCTCCCTAGAGTTCATGACCCTTCAAGGTCCAAAGTTTAAGGGAAGCCATACATCTGGACATTCCCGCGCCATTCCTTCACCAACGTTTTACTGGGGCTCAAGCGTATCGAACGTCTATTCTTCGGACGAGACGCATCGCCACGGCGAATGCCGTGTTTCTTCAAGTCTCCCAAGAGAGACTTGTAATCGGTCTCCAACCGATTGTGAGAAGTCCGGAAAGTTTCCATCTCCGACTATAGTCGATCAATCTCGACCACCTGAAGATCATTCTTCTGCTGCATTGCGAGATGAGCGCTCAGAATGTCGCGAAATATCATTCTTCTGCTGCATTGCGAGATGAGCGCTCAGAATGTCGCGAATCTCATCGCGATGAGAGCGATATGTCCTCATTGAGTGCGCCATATCGGCGCTCAGGCCGTTACAGTGCCTCTCGAGCTTGCGGAGCAGTGAACCATGCTCCGCAACAACAACGCCGAGGGAATTACCAACCCCCGCCGCCCCTGATTGATAATCAGGGGAATAAGCGCTATATTCTCGAGCGTTTGATAGCGAAGCGCTCGGTTCCCTATAAAAGGGGCAGCGTTCCGAGTACTTGGTACGCTGTTTGGTGTATTACACTGGGAGCGGGTACCGAGTAACCTCGGTACCCTCGTAGCTCCTTTTCAGTAAGACGAGGAGCTCCCTTGGGACAACAAGGGCAAACAATATGAGAAGGAACTCCGCAAGAGAGTCCTTCTTTGATGCAGGTAAAATGGATAAACTCCTTTTTACCTCAACGTGAGTGCTTTAATAAGCGCTCGCGGTTTACGTGAATTTTATTCACGTATTCGTAGGGACCTTTGTTGTAGTTCTCAACAAAGGCGTTCCAACTTTGAGTCAGGGCGTCTTTATCGTCCCTGTTCTTGCGCGACCCTTTCCGGTTCGTGTAATAACGAGCCTGAAAGAAAATGTCGATAAAGTACCTGACGTCTATCGTCGGTACTCCTATCAAAGTGGTGATTGCGAAGGTCTTCGCAATCATCAAGCGCGTTGATGTCAAACAACGGGTATTGACAATCGCGCTTGGTGTGCCCACCACTTTTGGGCACTAACGTCCATGCTGGGGCCCAAACCCCCACTTTGTACGGAACATGTGGTTCCGTACGACAAAACGAATCAGAAGCAGCGTAAGCCGCTTCTGCAAGTTGTTTATTGGCAGGTGGAGCACCACCTGTCATCCCAAAGTCGTCGTCACGACCAGGAGAGTGACGAGGACCAGGAGGGCTCTACGCTCCTCATGCCACCGTATAACGGAATTGTCGCTGTCGTAATCGACAGCGTCAGAATCAACCTTACCATCACTTAAAAAGGCGAAGCAATTCTAGCGAACTTACGCTCGCTAGATTCATTGCGGAGGACGGTGACGTCCTCACCCTCTTCTTCGGAGTCAAATGACTCTCCGAAGACAGAATAACACTTCTTGGCCACCCGCCCGACGGCAGTGAAAGCGCGAAAGATGTCGCACTAGCGACATCTTCTCGTCCTCTTTTAGACACTGCTTCTGCAGCGTCTACTACGAGAGAGACAATGCGTCTCTCGGCTTATTCTTCGACGCTACATTAGTAGCGTCGACATGCGATGTTGGCACCTCTGCACGTGATGCAGAGGTGGAGGCTGCGTTAGCAGTATCGGTAGCGCCCTTAAGAGCGCCGCAGCGTTTCTCGACCATTTGATTTTTATGGTCGTTCGTGGCTTATAACAGAATATCGTTATGACCAACAAGTGCCACCATTCGATTGGCCAATATTACATCATAGTATTGGCCAACCACCTTGAGTGGGGGTGATGTAATGGGGTTCCATTACATAAGTGATATTTAAGTTGTAATATCACAGTTCAATTTCAGACTTACTGTCTGAAATGCGAATATTGGATTATAAGTTGTTATAATCCACCCTGAGAAAACAGATTCTGATATAAGTATCGAATCTAACAAGAGATCTAATAATAAGGATATGATTAGATCAGTTTTACATTACATGTTACTATGATTAGTCTAGATCTAATTATGGTAGTTAGCTCGTAACCACTCATAAATATATTCACTCTTAAACTTACCTTCTTCTAGACACGTGTCTTAGCTATATGTATTAATATATGTATCCAAGGGACTATTTAATTAATTAAATAGTCCACTCTAAAGTTTAACCTACTTAAACTATAGAGAACCAAATTACATTTGGTTCTAACTAATTCCACGCTTCCTCACTTGCAATTTAACAGTGTGAGCCTGTAACAGCTAGCCTGTTACAATGGAAGGCTGTCCCATATTTGGGCTTTGCGTTACTAAATTCGAGTCAAGACCAAAAGGGTACAGCAATTTAAAGAACTACATATAACTTACTCGAGTGAGTTAATCACTGTTTGATACCTTATACCTTCACTTCTCTATGTTTTTAACGTCACTAACTTTAAAGGGTAGAATGGAGCAACTAATAAAACACAATAGGTACATCGCTCTGGGGCAACTAATAAAATAGGGAGGGAGTATTAGATCTTCGGAATTTGTTTTTTGATATCGTACTTCCTCTGTCCAGAAATATAAGGCCCCGCGTGTGTCCAGGAATAGAAGGCCGAATTAAGTACGGTTTCATAAATTCAAAGACACTCCGCTAAGGTCCGATTGTTGGTTCAATAAAAAAGGTGCGATTGTTTGCACGAGGTTGTCGCGAAGAATTCCGCAATTGCGCGTATTTTTCGGTTTGCTGCGACCACGACGACTCGCGCCATCGTTAATTGTGCCTACCTCCAGCTTGGCGCGAGCTCACGCCTGAAAACGACGTATCTGGCGCTGAGAAACGTCAAAATTTAGGGTAAGATCCTTGGTCACTCCGTTAGACAAATATTACGCATTCTTAAAACATACAAGCGAGTACCTTCTTGCGCTGGGTTTTTGCAGTGCTTGCGGTGTTTCGGATCCGTCTGCGTCATTTTGAGAACGCGGACGCCGCGAAGTGTCGGAGTATAACGGCCATATATCGCAAACGGCTAGGCCGCTTGGGTAATAAGACAACAATCAGCATGGATTCTTAATTCAGAACGTCCACCCTGAAAAGAAATAAACGGCTTAACAGAATGGCCGATGTATGTAATGAATAACAATCCTAGTGTATAGGCGTATTATAATTTTTGAAAGTTATCTATTGAAAAGATTTTATTATCTTCCCCAACATCGAAGTGAAAGGGCGCACTCCGTAGCCAAGAATGCTGTCTCTGCTAGAACAAGAAGCCCGCGATCCAGTAGAAGTGCTGCGACTAAAGCTCAAAGATGCAACATCTACGTCGCTACTCAATGCTCAGCTGGTACAGATTCTTCTCGATTCTTTTTAAGCAGAAACGCGCACGAAGCAGGGCACACTAATACTTTTCGTCCTAAATGTATTTTTTTATTTTTTCTTTATAAAAAAACTACACTGCCAGCTCCACGATATCAAGAAGGAGTATCAAGCAAAACTGGACACCGCAATGGGACAATTGACTGGATTCGTCCAGGCTCAAGTGGACGAGATGGAGCGAGCGAGCGCGTTGCTTGCCCTCGAGACGCCCGTACACGAGATTGTACACAATTTAGCCACGTTGGAGCAAAACTGTCGACGCATGAACGATGATCTCGGTGATAAGAAAGTTTTATCGTCGGGGATCAGTATTGCACGACGGAATCTAAAAGAATTGGAGCATCAGATGAAATTGTACGACGAGTTACCGCAAAAGGTACAATCATTACAAGACGCGCTCGATACTGGACGCATGAGCTTTATCGACGTGTACGTACAATATATGGAACTGGACGACTGGAGACAAAAGATGCTGAGTGAGGTCAGATAAAAAAATAATAATATTGAGTAAGAGGTGGCCTACTCACTGAGTATGAAAAAAAAACACTTTTTTTATTCTGCTGCAGTTGCGTGTCGCGGCCGTGGAAAAAAGCGATGAATTGGGACACAGGTACGTGAATCCAAGCGGTCAAGCATCGTACACCCAAAGTTGAATGCTTGATTTCCTTTCTAGCAACGCCCAAGCCCGCATTCTGGCCTCCATGACGTCGAGATTACGTGGTATTGAGAGTATCGCGACGCGAATCTATGCGGAAGTGTGGGGATGTTTGCATCATTGTGTAGAAATCGCTCAATTTCAGACCCAACGACTGCTGGATGCTTTTCACGTGCTGGAATTGATGGAACAACGTCGCCACCGCTTGATTCACTCGAAAAGGGACGAGAAATATCTCGACAATGAGCTGAAACCCGTGTCGGACGTTCTCATTCCAATGAACGAGCGATGCGAGACAGAGATTGTGACGTTCCTTTCGAAACGCATTGACAACGTCTTTGAGACGGCCAAACTCGAAGCAGAACGCAGCAATTCGGACGTCTTGACGTCGCTTCTCGATGCCGCGACGCACTTGATGCTTGATTTGGACGTGGTCGAGACTCATGTTGCTCCGTGTTTTCCTCGTGACTTGGACATTGTGCAGTTGTATACCAGCACGTACACGACGCAGTTTGAAACCGAGATGGAAACACTGAGGAAACGACGAGACGTGGGACTTTCTCAACGCTTACAACTCATTCAGTGGATCGACTATTACAATAGCGAAATCATCAAGTACAAACATTCGCGTGCATCAAATGTTCTCACGCGCACGGCAGATCAGCTCCTGACGTCGTATTTAACTGAAATGCAAGCTCAAAGTCACACGTGGATAACAAATCTCTGGCTACGAGACGACAAGGAAGAAGAGGTGGTTTCTTTTTCACGTCCGAATGATATGGTCCATATCTTGAAAGCGCACATTTCGATTGCCCACGAATGGGTCAATGGGCACCGTTTGGGTCTCGTCATTGCCACGTGTCTCTATATTCTCACAAACGAGCTCACGAATCGGTACGAGACGCTGGCGACGACGCTCGAGACGGTCGAGATGGAACGACTCTGTGCTTTTCTTAACGAGACGGAGATTCTCCAGGCCAAATGTCCAGAATTAGTGGACGAATTTTCCTTTCAAGGGGGTTCTGAACCACGTGAAAAAGACGCAATGGACGTCGTGCTTGGTGATAAAGTGGACGCTACGTCCACGGAAATTGTCCTCTTGGGGTCGAACGCATGCGATTTGATTGTCAAGAAAATCTTTGACGAAGTGGAGCAGGTAGTTGGGTGTACTACCATGGGAGGTGGAAGAAAGTGCTTTTTTTTGATGTTGTGCTTTTTTTTTTTGACATGATAGGAGACGACCAAGTGGTGGTTTGCCAAGAAATGGGACGACCAAGCGCCTGTGGTCGAGACGCTGTTAGCGACGTTGGAAGATTATTACACGGATCTCAAGCACTGGATCGTCGGCTCGTTTTTCTTTTCGAAAGTCGTGCGCCAGTGTCTGAATCAATGCGTTCGTGTCTATTGCACGCGGTTGCTTCAACGGACGCAGTCGTTTTCCAGTCCTTTGGAGACGGCAGCGATCGTGGACAAGGATCGAAACGTACGTACACTTTCGTGTTTTTTTTTGCTTTTTCTGGTCGTGCAAATCCTGATGATTGAACGATGGTGCGTGCGTACAGAATTTTGTCACGTTTTTCACTCAGTACAGCGCGGATCTACGCCAAACGGGCCTTCGATCCGAATCGGACATTAGCAAGGAATTTACACTCCTTCAAGTCATAAGCTGCAGTTTACGCGGTGAAGCGTTTCCGGACTCGAATGCTTCTCAAACGGGGGAAATCCTTCGGCATGTGGTGAAATTGAGTAAAGCGCAAGAAACAATGGGACATAAAGTAAAGGACAAAACGGGGAAAGAAGACGCGAGTAAAAAGAAACGCTTTGGTGCGATTGCCAAAGGCAAAAAGAGCAAAAGCAAGGCGGAAAAGGACAAGGACAAGGAGAAAGAGAAGCACGAGTCAGTGGATGCGATAGAAGCTGGAAACGAGACTTTAATTCACGGACAAGACGGCCAAGACGACAGCTTTACCGTGCAAAAACTCGATATGGCTACATTTCTGGGCACCTAAACCCGTACGTTTTTTTGCCATTGTCTATACTACCTATCCTACGTTTCTTTAAGACACTTGTGGGGACACTCGTTTTGCCAATTGACGATGCAGTCGCATCCATCGCGCCTGGAGCAATTGTTGTCTCAGTTCTTCCTCTGGTAAAACATGGAGCAAGAAATCTACGAGATACGTCGCTCCTTCAAAACCAAAGGCCACTTCCAGATACTGCATAAAGGAGCGAGCAGTCGTCCGCCCTTTTCCAAATTGCCGCGCTTGACGATGAAAGAGGTAAAAGAGATTGGGATTCTGGGCACAATCTTCCCACACGGCATCAAGGATGGCAGAATTGAGCGACTCGGCCACGTCAAAGTCAAACACGACGTCAAACCCGTCGCGTTCACTCGTCATTGCGTGTTCAATCTCGGCCATCAAGCGCCGATCCATCTCGTCTACGCCCAACCACATCCGTCGTCTTTCGTCTTCCTTTTCCTCTTCCTCTTCTTCTTCTTCTTCCTTTGGTGCTGCCAGGACATAGAACCCATTCACACACACGAGTGTTGGTAAAATGTACCCACACGTCAGCTCAATTCGTTCGCCATCGCGGATCGAAGGGAAACCAGTTAGAGGCAAAATTTGCTGCTCGGACCCTTCATGATCATTCGTAATTAAGCGAATACTCAGATTCAACATGGTCGCGAGGAGCACGAGCTCGACGGCTCCAACTCGCACTTGACGCCGCGATTTGAACTCGTGCAATCGTTTCTTGAGATCGACTGCTGCTGTCCGGAAATGACGCCCCAATTGATGGACATAGAGCAGCCCAAAGTTTGCCACCGTCTGGCGCAACAGCTCGACGCCCTGGGCTAGTTGCAAATTGGCATTCATCACTGTGTCCGAAATGGCTTGTCCCGTTCCCGTCATGGCATCATATAACCGTTTATCGAGATCGTTATATGCTTGCAACTTATACAAGACACAATAAAGGGCCGTTACCGCACCTTCTGGGGGCGCATAACCGACTTGATAACCCCGAAGCCGCAAGATCCGCGTCATTTGATTATACGTGACGCGAAAAGGAGACACTCGACACGCACATTCGTATTTCGTACACATGACGAAATTCCGCGTCTGATCATCTACGAGATTTGTCTCAAACGCCTCAAGTTTCGCCTCCTTTGCATCTTTCTCTATCCTTCTGTCCTGTCGTCGCGCTTGGATTAATCGCTCGCGGTTTTTGTCGCTATCTTCCGCTTCCCCTTCCCCTTCTAACTTCTCTAATACACTATACATGCTGCTATCGATCGTCTTATGCTTTCTTGTCTTTAACTCGTCATCTTGTGTCTCTAAATACAATGTACAGTTTTCAAACTGATTCCGGACAATTGTCACATTTGCAGTCATTAACCCGGCGTCAAAGTTGCAAAAACAGCGTAACACAAGCGACGCTTTTGGGTCATGAAAGCGCGTCAGGTTTAGGTGACGGATGCTCAAAAGTTGCTTTAAATACTCATTCAATTCAGCACAGCGTTGGGCCAGGAAGTTGACCCGACAATGACGTCGGAACCACGTACGACGTCGATGAGGTGGCGGTGGGGCCAATCGTTTCATCTGCTGTGGAAATGCGTGTCGTAATTGCGTATCGAGGCCTTGAAATTCAGGAAATGTACGCACAAGGCGCCACGAAGCTTGTAACTGCGTCCCGCCATGTTGGACAGTACGAAAAACCACGCGAGTGGACAGCATGAACTCCGGCTCCGTCATAATCGAGCTGTCGTATTGAGACCCATGGACACTCAAATGGAGTTTGAGAACTGCAGTTACATCATGCAATGTACAACGCATAAGATGTCGAGTGTCTCTATCCTGTTTTTTGATGTGATAAGTAGGCACCGGAGCACCTCAAGGTGCTGCTGGAAGTGGCGAATTGACAAATAAATAAGACACTGGTGAAAAACGACGTTATCAGATGGAGAACCTTAAAGACTTGATACGATAAAAGTGAACCGAATACTTTATCTGAAAACTTTCTTTTGGGAGGTTTTGGTGAGAGTGGGGTGCCTGCCACATGGGATAGAAGTATCAGGTGATAGAGAAAATAGTAGAGAAAGAGGCCATTATTAATGAAATGATTGTGGACAGCGATGTCTTTTGTGCTATGTTGATACCGGTAGTGGTGCGACGTGATGTTTTCCAATTCCACTTTAAGGAACTTGATCATTATTTTCAAGGAACTTGCCCATTTCCTAGCATCAAAGCTCCGCATGTCCATCTATTCACGTCGCAGATTATCGACTGGTCCGCAATGAACGATTTGTGCATTCACACCGTCTGCTTCAAGAGCATCCGATGAACTTCGCATATTACATACATACTTTACTCCATTTATACTTTTATGGCGCCCATATGAATGAATGGCCCGAATTAACTGAGCCATACTTCAGCAAAATACATCGTTTATTAATTACTTGATTGTAACTTGAAATCACGGTGGACGTTACTACGAATACATTCCAATTTTCGTTCGTTAGCCTTCTATTCTTCTTTCATAGAGTACAAAAATCATTAACATTATCGTTACTTTTTTCGATTAATTTCACTGCAATTTTTCCACCTAACAAAAATGGGTCCATTTTCACCTCGCACTTTGGGGACAAAATACGAGATATGACAAGTCTATCGGCGAGTGAGATAGAATTTCTCGTAAGTCCAGCTGCAAAGATTCGAGCTAAGTGTACTAGCTAACCTTTCTTACTTCGTAGGCAGAGCAAGAGCTGATCACAATCATGCCGCATTTCCATCTGCGTGACAACAACGCCATGCTTAACTTGATTGGTGTAAGCGATCCGTTAAAATTATGGCACATCTATTTTGGGTCTTTTTTTTACTTTTTGTGCGTTATGAGCAGGGCGATTTTGGGCCATTTCAACCTGGTATCACCACACATGTGCCGCTGTGGCTCGCTATCATGCTCAAACAGCTTAATAAGTGCCGAATATTGGCGCCGTCATGGTTGTCAGTTGGTATGATCATTCTAAAATGGTGATAATGAGGAAAAGTTACCCATTTTTGAAATGGCTACAGATTATCTAACTGCAAGACTAGAGCACGAAAAGTCGAGCACAGTGTTTGAAGAACTTCCTTTTCACTATATGGAAATAGCGTCGCTTCTACTGAAAAAGTGAGTGGAAGAAAGATACTCTAAATGGATATTATCGATCTCAGTTACTTTTTTTTTCACTTAGTGCCCCCGACGATTTGGATCAAAGTGAACATCTCCGTTCATTGTTGGAAGATCTGCAGAATGTGCGGCAAGATAAAATTCGAAACGGTCTGGCCAAGATTGCCGATGATGTTCAGAGCGGTGAAACCGCTTTTGTTATTCAAATGAACAATATTTCAGCACTAGAAATCACTTCCGTCCGTAAATTCATGCTCGGGGTACGTTTACCATGGCATTTTGCATTGATGATATACTGATGGATCCATTTGTTGTGCAGTCTTTGAATCAATTCTACCGACTTTCTCAACTTACTTCAGGAGTTGGTGCGTATAACTGCCATTATTTTTCTTGATGACTCAGTGTTTTGTCTAAATTGACGTACGAATTTTAAACCGTTTACGCTGGAAAAATAGGTGATGGGGAGTTTCAGACTCAGTCCCAATCACAGAGCCAGGATTACTCCGAGCCTTTGTCAGGTATGTTTCTTTGCTCTTAGATAGATGAACGCTATGGATTCTCACACTGTATTTTCTCTATCTTCCAAAGCGGAACTTCCTGCAGCGCGTCGACTTCGACGGCATCGAGGATAGAAAGCCCTTCGAGTACATATTGTGCATGTTGCAAGTTGGTAATCGCTATTTTCCAGCATGCATTGTGTCAATGGTTACGCAAAATATGCGACTAAATAATCCCACTTAAGCGAAACGTTCTTATTTTAGTGTTTTGTAATGGGGTACCATTACATAAGTGATATTTAAGTTAAAATATCACAGTTCAATTTCAGACTGAAAATTGGATTACTTCCTCTGTCCAGAAATATAAGGCCGTTTTTTTCTAAAATTCATTTTTAAGCAGGGAGAGGTTATTTGAGGCTAGCTGATTGGACGTTTTGAATTGTTAGTCCATGCTGATTGGAGGAGTTTTTGTTTTATTCAAATCGGCTCAGCGGTTTTCGAGATATGACCTTTAAAGTCGGACACTCCATGGGGTCCGCGCTCTCAAAATGACGCAGACGTATCCGTAACACCGCAAGCACCGCAAAACCTTGGCAGCGGCCTAGAGCAAGAAGGTACTCGCTTATATGTTCTAAGAATGCGTAATATTTCTGCTGTCTAACGGTGTGACTAAGGATCTTACTCTAATATTTAACTTTCTCAGCGCTAGATACGTCGTTTTTGGGCATGAGCCCGCGTCAAGATCAATGTAGGTACAATTAACGATTGCGCGAGCGGTCGTCGTGGTCGCAGTGGCCAAAAATTACGCGTTGATGCGGAATTCGTCGCGCCGCTCGCGCAAACCATCGCACTTATTTGCCTTTTTAATTTAACCAAAAATCGGACCTTAGCGAAGTATCTATGAATTTATATATGAAATCGTACTTAAAACCAATTCGGCCTTATATTCCTGGACACGCTTAACTATAGGCGCGGCCTTATATTTCTGGACAGAGGAAGTATAAGTTATTATAATCCACCCTGGGAAACAGATTCTCATATAATCTAAGAAGAGATTTTTAAATCAGTTTTACATTACATGTTTCTATGATTAGTCAAGATCTAATTATAGTAGTTAGCTATAAACCACTCATAAATATCTTTTAAACTTACCGTCTTGTAGCCACGTGTCGTAGTTATATATTAACATACTAGGAAAGACCCGTGCCTTCGGCACGTACCTTCCGATGTCTTACACATGCTCGAGCATATGTTATTTAGGAAGAAAAGACATGTTTTCACAGCCAGACTACTTCTACACCTACATGTATGGTTAATAACCCGGATACACACCTTTGGCTCCATAGGCAATGTGGTTCTGCCATTCTCCGTGATGCTGCTGTCCGTTGTCGTTCTCCTCCAGCTGCGCCTACCGCCTTTCAACAGATGGAGAAGTTAGCACTCGAAGCAAATGTCTTTGGATGACTCAGTACATACACATACCCCCTCTGCTTCTCTTGCATGTCTGCCTGCTGCCCTTGCCCTCCGCAACGCGTTTTCCCGGTCGCGTTGAGCGGACGAACGGGCAGCCCAGCGTTCCCGCCGAAGGCGGTTCCGGCGCGTTCTTGCATCTTCTGTGCCTTCGTTAGCATTCATAATGCAACGAAACAAATATTTTCGTACGTTTGTTTTTGCTTTCTTTTTGGTTTGGTGGTTTATGGCCGGGCGGCAGCCAGCCGAGCCATCTCTCAAACCCCCAGATATACCCCACACACCCTGCGCACTATACGGGTGGTGATGTTTTATGCAAGGACGACGGGGGATGTATTTTATTATATATATATATTGATATATATAACTAAGGAACTATTTAATCAAGTAACGTTAAATAGTCCAACTCTAAGTTTAGTCTTAATTAAACTATTAAGGAACAAATCACATTTGTTCCTAACCAATTGCACGCTTCCTCACTTGCGGTTTAACAGTGTAAGCCTGTAACAGCCAGCCTGTTACACCTGGTAGCACTTTGTGGTCCGTCTTACCGACCACTGTTCGTTCCGTTCCGCTAGTTAACTAGCGTAGCGAAGCGTTAAGAGCCGCCCGACCGTCATGACGACGGTCAGCGATCGTGAACTCGAGCGTCAGCTCAATGCAACTGAAAATGGTGAACCATTTCAAGAGGCTTTACATAGACCCTCAGGTGCGTTCCGCGACAATAATGTCACGGTCGCAACCAAAAACGCCCACAGCGAGCGTTGATGTAGTAAAGGCGCGGATTCCGCCCTTTACTGGCCAAGAGGGTGAACCCCTTCGTAGATGGTTCGCAGAGGTGGAAGATGTCATCTCTGCGCAAAAGACTGTGGACCCACGTTCACAAGCTTGTTTCGTCATCACATACCTGGGCGGTCGCGCCAGGGCATGGGCAATGAGCCGCAGATCCACTGATGAATCTGCGTTCCTGACATATCAGGATTTGAAAGCCGATCTGAAGCTCAACTCCGAAGCTTTAGAAATGGAACTTAGTTACCGAGAAGAGTTCATGGAACTCAAGCAATGTAAGCTTAGTTTACAAGCTTACGCTCAGAAAATAAAATATTTGTTGTCTAATATTGTGTATGAACCGGTGCCCCCTGCCATGCAGGTCACCGGCTTCATGAAGGGACTGAATGACGGTCTCATCAAGCAGAGACTTTACCGCATTCCGCCAAAGACTCTGAGGGATGCTATAGACCAAAGCATCCGAGAGGTATTCAGCATGCGCTCAGCGTCAATGCATGCTAGGCTCAGGCGAAGGGCTCAACAGCCTTTCGACTTTAACATGCCTCCGTTGTAGCAAGCTAATGACAATTTCTCGAACAGACAAAGTTCACACTTCGTCCCGCGACACCAAAACCCGTGCCAGAGCGCGGGCGGAGGAGGTCCAGAACCGATGGACCCATCGGTTGCAGTTGCCTCGACACCGAGGCAACCGAAAAACAAGAAGTTCCTTTGCTGCAATAAATGCGCGAAGATGGGCCATTACGCCCATGAATGTATGGCGCCGCGCCCGGCGCCACGCAGTCAGCGGACTGGACAGCCCGCTTGTAACCGGCTAACTGTTAC
>MIQA02023345.1:0-23429 GCA_001887855.2 Sclerospora graminicola
TGAATGGCCTACGCCAAACAACGTCAAGGAACTTCGAAAGTTCCTTGGGTTGGCGACATACTTGCCAAATATTCGTGCAACTATGCCGGCTTAATTCGACCTCTTTCTCAATTACTTAAGAAAGATGTCGAATGGCACTGGGATACCATGGTGCCAAGATGCATTTGATGCAGTCAAGCGTAGCTTGACTGAAGCTCCCGGCTTGGCATTAGCCGATAACGAGCGACCGTTTCACGTCGTTTTACGTCGTTTACGACGCGAGCGATTTAGCCATCGGCTGTGCCTTGAAGCAGCGCGATCACGATGATCGTGTTCGCGTGATTTATTATCAATCGCGTCAGTTGCGCCCAGCCGGAGCGCAATATCCATGTGGTGACAAAGAACTCCTTCCATGAAATATGCACTGGCAAAAGGTTTCGGATCTATCTCTTAGGAGATAGACCGTTTGTGGTTAGCACGGACCATGTAACCGTCGTTACGCACGGCCGTAATGTCACCACAACATCTCATCAAAAGAATGGGCACTTGGCTTCATTCTTTCGGGAATTACAAACTTCACGGTGGAATATAAACCGGGAAAGCTGAACGTGGTAGCGGATGCGCTATCACGACGCCCCGATTACGAGACGAAACCGTCCGTAATCGAAGCAACCAGTGCAAACGCAATACGTTGCACTGCTCTGTCATCGCCACTCGTGCGACAAGTACGTCAAGCGTACGAAACGGACGAGGAAACTCGTCTGCTGATTGATTACTTAAGTAATCAGTCTGATCGGAAGCGCGAGAAACTTTCAGGGTTCCTTCGCGCTTGCGTGCATCGCCATCGATTGCACGATGATCTGTTGCTTTATAGCACAGACCAAGATGATGCTAGTCGCATCGTCGTTCTAAACGACGATGATCTCAAACACCAAATTTTGTTTGAGTACCATGATGCACCGATTCCGGGGCATCAAGGTCTAGAGAAGACGTATGCTTCTCTCGCACGCGATTTCTACTGGCGTACCAATATAAATGGGTACGCAAGTACGTACGCGCTTGCGAGATATGCCAGCGCGTCAAGCCTGCGCACTCTGCGCAGGCTCCCCTCCAATCTCTGCCGGTTCCGACAGAGTGTTGGAAGTCCATTTCCATGGACTTTATCTTTGGTCTTCCGGCTGATCACAGCCGGAAAACAGGAATAGTGGTCTTTGTCGATCGCTTCAGCAAGATGGTTCATCTTGCTGCAGTGTCAGCAAATGTCACCGCTGCGAAACGGCGCGGATAGTCGTTGACACGGTATTCCGTTTACACGGAATGCCGGAAAACATAATCTCGGATCGTGATCCGAGATTCACACGACGTTTCTGGCAAGAAACGTTCTCGTTACTGGGCACGCAGTTGAAGATGTCAACTGCGGACCATCCGGAAACAGATGGGCAAACTGAACGCGTTAACCGCGTCCGGAGACATGCTGCGTTCAAGCGCAACCTTCGAGCAGTGGAGTGACTATTTGCCATCACTGAGTTTGCAATAAAAACTCGGTGCATGCTCCCACTAAGCAGACACCGTTTTACGTGAATGCCTAAGGCATCCCCGAACCCGCCTTACTGGCGGTACGCAAATCAAAAGTGGGGAAGGACCGCTCAAATTTTTGAGCGAGTCGATGCGCAAGTTGCAGTTGCAACTTGCGAAGAAACTGATGAGTCTTCTACTGTTAACACAGAAGAAACTCAAGCAGCTTCAGAAATCGAAGCTGCTTATGCGGAATATGTGTCTGCGGCAATGGCTGCAGACAATGAAAACAACCCATCTTCTGCTAATAAAGCAGTAGCTGAATTCGTATTACAGCGCCAAGCTGTAATACGCTATGTTAACGATGCACTTGCTTCCGCTTTTGACAAGCAGAAGCAAAGTGCAGATAAAAACGGAAGGAAAAACACAAATTCCTTTCGAAAAGGCGAATTAGTTATGTTATCTACAACTAATTTGCCTACAGATGATGCAATCAGCAACTTCCCTACACGGAAGTTGCTGCCTAAGTTCATTGGACCCTTTTAAGGTCCAAAGTGTTAAGGGGAATGCCTACACTTTAGACATTCCCGCGGCCATGCGCCTTCACCCAACGTTCTACGTTGGGAGGCTCAAGCCGTACCGATCGTCTACGTCTTCGGACGAACGCATCGCCACGGCGAATGCCGTGCTTCTTCAAGTCTCCCAAGAGAGACTTGTAATCGGTCTCCAACCGATTGTGAAAAGTCTGGAGAGTTTCCATCCCCGACTTTAGTCGATCAATCTCGACCAGCAGAAGATCATTCTTCTGCTGCATCACGATATGCGCGCTCAGAATGTCGCAAATCTCGTCTCGATGAGAACTATAAGTTTTCATCGAGTGGCACATGTCCTCGCTCAAGGCGTAACAGTGCCTCTCGAGCTTGCGGAGCTGGTAACCATGCTCCGCAACAAAAACGCCGAGGGAATTACCAAACTCGCCGCCCCTGATTGATAGTTAGGGGAACAAGCGCTACATTCTCGAGCGCTTGCTATCGAAGCGCTCTGTTCCCTATAAGAAGAGGCAGCGTACCGAGTACCTGGTACGCTGGTTGGGATATTTACAAGAGTTTGACTCTTGGGAACCGATTGAGGTGCTAAGGGCGGATGCTTCTGACCCCCTGCAGGAGTTTGAGAAGGAAACTTCTACTGATAAGGAGCTAAGAGGGTACCGAGGTTTCTCAGTACCCGCTAGTGTCAAGAGCCTCATTGATGCTCTTAAAGTATCGGCACCTAGTACCGATGCTTTGCAGCCATCGACACTTAGTGTTGATGTGCCACCAGCATCAACACCTAGTGTTGACGCTTCTTTTGAGTTTGAGGAAGAGGAGGAGCTCCCGTGGGACAGCACGGACACTTCATTGTAGAAGGAACTCCGCAGGAGAGTCCTTCTCTGATGCAAGTACAATGGATAAACTCCATTTTACCCTGAGCATGAGTGCTTTAAGAAGCGCTCGCGGTTTACGTGAATTTTGTTCACGTAATCGTCGGGACCTTTGTTGTAATGTTCAACAAAGGCGTTCCAATTTTGAGTAAAGGCGTCTTTATCGTCCCTATTCTTTCGCGACCCTTTCCGGTTCGTGTAATAACGAGCCTGATATAAAAGGTCGATGAAGTACCGACGTCTATCGTCGGTACTGCGATCAAAATGATGATTGCGAAGGTCTTCGCAATCATCAAGCGCGTTAATGTCAATTGACAATCGCACTTGGTGTGCCACCACTTCCGGGCGCAAGCGCGTCCATGCTGGGTCCAAAAACCCCACTTTGTACGGAACATGGCGTTCCGTACGACATGGTGATTCAGAAGCAGCGTAAGCCGCTTCTGAACACATGATGAACTAGGCTAACCAGTGCTGTCGAAATGTTAAGAGGGCACGATGAGGTTAGCAGACGAGTGCGTGTGCAGTGCAGAATAGTGGCGATGAAGAGATCTGGCAAAATTTGTATGAAAAAAAGAATTTAAAATGAACCGGGCCGTGAGTGCTGTCGAAATGTCATGGAAGACATGACAAGGTGGACCGACGAGTGCGTACCATTGTTCTCATTTTATCCAATCGTAACGCAGCTAGGACATCACTCGACGAGTACATGAATCACGTGGTAGAACTCAGCAATCTGGATCTGGCTTTATGCGCTGGTTACATAGTCTCTGTGCTGCTCGTGGGTCTATTCTTCACTTTCCGAGAGCAGCGCACGCGTGAGAAATTTCGGCTTACGCGTCTACATCACCAGGCACTGTTGGATGCCGGAGCGCGAGACCTTAATCGACTTGATGATAATCATAGCAATAAAAAATCAACCAAAAACGATCAAGTACTGGATGAATATTATCTCGGTGGACGACGTATTCCATGGTATGCACTAGCAATGGCCGATGTAAGCAGTTACATCGATATATCAGGGACGATGATCAACACGGCGCTGATCTACGCGCTGGGCGTCAAGGGCATGTACATCGAGATCCGGGGTGGTCTGTGCTTGTTTCTGGCATTCCAGTTATCGTATACAGGCAAGCTTTCACGCCGCTGCCCTGTCAAGACAAGAGGAGAATGGTGTGTTTTATAGTTGATGCTTCGAGTTAGACGGTTCTAACGCTGTAAATTGTGGTTGAGTAACTGAAGGATAAAATTCCGATTTGGTACACGTCTTGGTGCCATACTTCTACGGACGACTATTGCTATTACATCATTGACCAGTAGCATTCTTGCTTCCACGTATTTTGCCGTGGGCGGAGGTGAGAATCATTTCAGCGTTTTAATTCATGGTTGTTTTTTCTTACTCAGCTATGAATGTCAGGAAAATTCTTTTCGGAGTTTGTAAGGCTGCCAGAGTGGAGAGGACTGCCGTCTGAGTTCTGGGCAGCCGCTTTATTGATGACCGTGGCGCTGCTGTACACCGTCGCATCTGGATTTTCAACCGTCGTGTACACTGATGTGTATCAGAGTCTCTTCATCTTTCTGTCCTTTATTATTGTTGCAGTTATGGGATTTATGGTGCAGCTACCAGATCACTTTTCAATATTTTTGCCCAAGAAGACGGTGCACGGTGAATTCGAGTACATCAAGTTGAATACCACACGTAGCGCGTGGGTGGCAGCCGTGCCACCAAACTCACTTGGTTTACCTGAAGAGGCTTCTTTCTCCATGTACAACTCCTTTGGCCTCATTTTAGCCTCATATTCGTTGCTTCAGATGATGCGGTCGGCGTCGGGTCCTGGTGGTTCGGGTCTTCAGACTGTGCTCGCAACGAAATCAGAGCGTGAAGTGCGCTCACAGACATTTTTGGCCATGGTATTTCTGAGTTTGCGCTGGGCCTTTAGCGCCGGAATTGCCGTGATGGGTATTCATTACTCATTGCTGCATGCCGAAGTGGTGGTGGACCCGGAACGTGTGGTACCAATTGTGATTGACAAGGTGCTACCCGTGGGTATAAAGGGGTTTGTATTAGCTTCTTTGTTAGCAGCCGCACTGACTACTTTCGACACAACCATCAATAGCTCGTCGTCATACTGGACCGTAGATATCTATCAGGCCCTCATTAACCCAAATGCGTCTGAACGCCAACTGCTGTGGCATGCACGGTTGTCGTCTGTTTTCGTCATGTTGGCAGGCCTGTTGATTTCGTTGGATGTGAGCACAATCAACCGTATTTGGGGCTTCATGACGATCGCTATGGCGGGTGGTTTTATGTGGCCCTTCTTTTTTTCATGGTATTGGGCACGCTTGAATGCATTTAGCTGTCTACTTGGTGTTGCGATAGGATATATTGCAGCGATTACTCTGTTTATGTACGTTTTTGCATTCTTGGGCTGACCTTTTCTTAGATGACTTTTGACAGATTTCTAATGTAATTGTGCTCCTACTTAAAAATGATCACAGCTTCGCGCCGCTGCTTGAAGAACTTCATGCATTTGTTATCACGTCGTCGCTATCTGGAATCACTTGTGTAGCTGCCTGTCTATTGACGCGACCCGAGTCGGAAAAGGTGCTCCGACAGTTCTATCGTTTTGCTCGTCCACCGGGAGCCTGGCACAAAATAAAGCACATTTGTTTCACGCAAGACGTGATCGCTGACATTGATGCCGAAAACTATGCCGATCTGACGTGTACGGGCCTTATCGTCGCTGCTCAGTTGGCTTTGTACCTTTTGGCTGTGAGTATCGTGGCCAAGGCATGGACTCAAAGCCTCGTGCTTGTGGTAATACTGGTTGTCACGTTGCCCCTCATCTTCTTTAAGTGGTACGTGAAGCTGAAAGATCGTCCTGTAAGTTTTTGCAAGGAGGATTTGAATGCGTCGTTGCTTGGTTCCGCTTGAAGCCTATAATGCGACGTGTTTTTTGGCATGTTTCCTTAGTGGCTAAACTTATAGGGAGAATCATTTCATGTAATAAACTCAATGCGGTTACGTATGCAATCAGGCTTGTGAGTAATTGGCCACTTGAAGTGCGATTGTCGTGCGTGAACAACATTTGCCGCTGTTGACTCGCCGATCTTACGATCGGGCATCAAAAAGACAGTTTGTAGCTGAGCAGACCAATCCAATGGTCGGAGAAACTTCTGATGAGCGCCAAAGTCTTTAGAGAAAACAGCGACAAAAGGCATGCGCCATGTCGTGTCCTGCCTGTCTACCTATATTTACGCTACTCAACCGTACACAGAATTGACTTGCAGGTCGTTTAATTGAAAAATTACCTCCACCAGTACAGCCAGTAAAGTTAAGACAGTTTCTAGTACAGCTAACCGGTAAAACTGCAACTGTCTAGATTCCTCGAAAGCCCGAGACTGTCACACCCAAATAGGAAACACACCTGTCTATAAGATTAAGCGGACGCAGATTAGGGGAATGGTCCACTCAGTGTGTGTGTCAGACAGGCTGCGTCCGCCCATTGTCCGCTTCTCCAGATACATTACTAGTACCAGAGACGTCACAAATCGTAGAACAGAGTTAAAACAGCCAGCAGCAGCACAAGCGCACCGAAGCTCACCACATCACTTCAACGCGCACCTCTCCTCTCCCCACTGAAAAAGTCATGTCTCCAAAGGAAACGACCAACTCCAACGAGCCGGCATACGCCTTCAGTCATCAGCAGCTTCCGACCGCCTACGAGAGTTTCACCTGCAGTAAAACCACTACGTCTTCCACTTCCAGTGCACTTGCCTTACCTGAAGGATGCAAGAAACGCAAGCGTAACATATTAGTCGTCAGCGAGTGCGAAGCGTATTCTAAGAAGACGAAAAAGCGTCTGCGCTGGTCCACTATCACCGTTCACGAGTTCGGCGTTGGATTGGGCGGCAGTTCGGTGCCTGGCAAGGGCGGCCCTTCCATTGGCCTAAGTGACAAACCTGAGTTCACCTGGACTACAAGGGTAGGAAAGATGGCTGAGCGCGTCGAGGGCGTGCACCGATTCACACCCGAGGAGCGCGTTCAATTGTTACAGAGCGCCGGAGTGAGCGATGGCATGATCCTGCGGTTCTCGCGGGAAGCAAATATCATCAACTGCTCACGTCGACGAACGCTGGTAGAGGATATTACAGAACGGAAAAGAGCCAAGAAGCAGCAACGACTGCAGCTTAAAATGCCGTGCCCAGTTCGGGAACATTCGTGCTCTTTATTTCTCAGCCAGCCGCAACGGATTCCTGTCAATTACATTTGAACGCCTGCTTGCGATCACCGAAAGACGATAATTATCACGAGATACTCTGCACATAAAGTGTTGAAACGGAGGACCCTGCGTGGCGCTTCTTGTAGGGAGTAAGGCTAACTTATTTGATTTTTATTGCCAGTATAACGTTAGATGGTATGCTATCAATACAAGGAACTATTCGGATATCATTTCTCACTGTCACGCCAACCGATGTACAGGCTTGGTCGAGCCATCCATATTCTGTTTTCAGTTCAGTTATCACTACAATAGTAGTTTATTCAACACCACTGAAACTTATGTGAACGTCACCCCTAATAATTTTGCGACATAATGGACCGCTATGCCTACATATATCGTAAAGAATGACCGAGGATCAATCTGCATTGAAATCACAGCGTGACTTCACCGAATAAACGGTCTCGGCTATGTATGTGGATTAATGTTGCTTGGGTCGATTGATGGGTACAGTACCGGTACTTAGATTTTGCGATACGTCGTCCGCTAGTTGTAAAACGAGCTTAGGCAAGTGGACTTCGATATCTTTACCCGGGTAAGACGCATGCTGCGGCGCATCAGCATCAACGAAGATGCGTGCGCTGGCTTAAGCCGCTGCGAGCGTATCACAATGGTATAAGTACATGGTGTAGCGAAGATTTCATCAGATTTGCCATTCGTGTAGCATCGGCCAGCTGTACAATATGTATATACGTTTTGTTGGCAATGTGCAGTGAGCGCATTCTTCATGAGGTCGATTTTGAACTGGACGAGTGATGAAGTGCAATTCGACAGTAAAATATCTTTATCGTAAGGAACAACCAGAGGCACAAGCTTATTTTTTTTCCACAGTCTACTTGATTAAAAAATTTCGCGGGGTGCAAAGTCCATCAAACGACTTTCGTTCTTTCACGCAGCCACCTTGCGCTGCCTAGAGATACACAGCCTACGGGACATTGCGATATTAGAGCTCTCCACCATCATACGGTAGATGCATTTTTCGCTACAGCCGGCTTTCGTCAGCATCGTAACGCGCTCCTGTGGTTTTAGCCAATGCACTTTTCGTCGCAACCGCCGTTTCTGCTGCTTCCTGGGATTTATGCTTTCCTCTTTTTGTTCAGCGTCATCGCTATCAGCATTTGGACGAGTAAGCGCCAGATCACCGCAGCGCCTAACCTTGTCCAGCGTCGTGCTCCACACTTGCTGCGGCTTACGCGCCAAGCCGATAGACGGACCACCTAGGCGGGGCACGGCGCTGCCACCCAACGTTACGCCAAACTCGTACACGGTTACGGTAGACCACCTAACACTCTTGGTCGTTGTCTGCTTCATTGCGGTTGGTATTTGTTACTGTATGCGTCGCGGGTTCCAAACCGCGACATCATTCTCAGACCTGACTCTGTCCTAGACGATTTTTTCTGGAAGCCCAAAGCAATGTCCCAACCGGCGTGCGATTGGATAAAATGAACTTCAGGTTATCCATAAGCTCCATTTGACGATGAAGCGCCGAATAGGCAGCGACACGCGGAAGCGTCTTGGCGCGTACGAGAAGTACAAAGAGATTGGACGTGGGACATACGGAACTGTGTATCTTGGATATCACGTCAAGTCCCGGGAGCGCGTGGCCATTAAGAAAGTGTTAGGTCCGGTGGATGTAGGACGACACGAAGCCGACATCCTCGCCATGTGCCTAGGTGCTGCGCACGTGGTGCAGGTCAGTCACTTGCTGAGGGAATTGAACATGAACAGTATCGACCTGATGAATCTGGTACTGCTTGTGTGGGTGAAATTTTATAGTTGTTAGAGGTGGTGGAGCACCACGGCAAGCTTTATTTGATTTTGGAGCACATGGATAGCGATTTGGAGACGCTAATCAGTGCCACGGAGAGCGTCCCAAATTTGGATATGGCGCAGGTGAAGGCATATTTAAAGATGCTACTACTTGGTGTGGAGGAGCTTCACTCGAGAGGAATTATGCATCGCGACTTGAAGCCCAATAATTTGCTGCTGTCTAGGGCGCAGAATTGCGCTAAGATCACTGATTTTGGCATGGCTACACTCATTGAAATGACGAGTGAGGAAGTCGAAAATACAGATGTAGGCGATGGAGCAGCAGAGAAAAAGAAATCTAAAAGGTCGGTGCAAGTGGTCACGAGGGCGTATCGAGCACCTGAAATCTTTTTTGGCGAAGAAAGATATGGACTTGAGGTGGACATATGGTCTGTGGGCTGTATCTTTGCTGAAATGCTATTGCGTCGCCCTTTTGCAGACGGATCCACGGACATTGACCAGCTGAGCAAGATCTTCGCCGCTTTGGGGTCACCACTTGAGAACGGATGGGATGAAGCCACTCAGTTGCCATTTTATCTCAGGTTCAAAGACACAAAACCGACGCCGCTTGCGGAGCAATTTCCGATGCTCTCGGCTGTCGGCGTCGATCTTCTATCTCAAATGCTCCAGCTAAACCCGAAGAAGCGCATAACGGCCTCGAGGGCACTCCTGCATGATTTTTTTACCGAAGAACCTAAGCCGGCTGCTCAGTCCGATCTGATTGTCGTGGATGTCTCTGAAAACGTTGAGCCTCCTTCTGCTGATCATCACGACGTCGTCGTGCCATCGGACTTAAACCATACCTATATGATCAGAGGCCGGCGCCTTCTTTAAAACGAATTGTCGGGACAAGGCGACTTTAAAGTCATCAATGCATGTTGCTATTATCGGTTAGCGACTTGCGCATCAATTATGATCTTTGAAATTAACTGCGCGATATCTCCGTGTGGTTCACTTATCCTTTCTTTATCTTGGTCTCATTAAAAATCACGTGCTGCCGGACAATCGGGTCGTACTGCAATATCAAGAAAAGAATGTATTCTGTCAGACCAAAATAAATTTTCTCATGAGTATTCTTTGGCGTCTTGCTACCTTGCGGAGTGAAAGCTTTCTCGTAACGTTACGCGGATTCTTTGTGGTTGTGTAAAAAAATCTGACAACATTCAGAAAGAATAGTCAGTGAATTTCAACTATACAAACTTGAAACCTTCCAGACGGACCCGGTTCCTGCTGCGCTCAGCATCTTAATCACCACATTCTTGGCTTTTCCCTGTTCAAAAACAACTCGTAAGTTTCTGTCGCCCACATGTATGCCGGAACGTGCATCAACGAAAGAGCATCGCTAGCAAGCGCAGATATTTATGATGTGAAATCATCGCACGGCGCCTCCTCTTTGCATACATGCCACCATAAACAGCGCTGTTACCTTGGCCATGATTGCTAGAACGTAATGACCACAAAAGCAAATGACAAGTTATGATTCGTCATAAAACTTCATGAGTTTTGTCGAATGGGAGCTGGCTCCATCCTATTTATAGACCGAGTTTCAACAGTGGTACATTATCAGTTTTGACTTGATGAGATACATGTACTCGAGTGGACTATCACCTCTGGCATCGGGATATGATTGTCAAGCTTATGCCTTGCCACCTAATGATTGCGCGTTGATGTTTCCACCCTCTCCGGAGCGTTCGACGAGTAGCAACAACTTCAATAGCAGAATCTCGTGGGTGGGATCGCCAACGTCGAGCGTTTTACGTCCCTCAGCCACTAGTGATAATAAATTTGATAGCACAGTTAAGAATTGGGTTTGTAAAGAAAAGATCGGTCAAGGGTACGTCTTTTCATTAAGGTGATATTTTGTCTGCTGTTTAAGAAAGTGCTTCTGCAGTGCCCAGGGCTCCGTGTATCGATGTGAAGAAAGAAAAACTGGGCGAGAAGTGGCCGTTAAGGTCGTTTGGACGAAGGAATTATGTCCTCTTGCTGTGGAGGCAGTAAAGAGAGAGGTCTTAACCATGAAACGGTTGCGACATAAGCATTTAGTACGCTATCTGCTGGCGACGGAAAAGAAACAGAGTGAACTAAGAATCTATATGGAGTATGCATCGGGCGGATCTCTAAGCTCGCACCTGTCTCGATTTGGCGCTTTACCATTGACGTTGGTGAAAAGATTCACCCGTCAACTATGCGAAGCGTTGCAGTATTTGCATCGAAACGGAATTGCTCACCGCGACATCAAGTGCGCAAACATTTTGCTAGCTACATCGAAGGGAAAAGCTCAGGTTGACTCGTGCACAGTCGTAAAGTTAGCCGATTTTGGTGCTTTTAAAGTAATCGGTTGTGCTTCACTCGTTGGTGGTTTAAAAGGTACGCCTCACTGGATGGCACCTGAGGTAATTCGACAACAGAATATGGAAGACGATGGCAACCACGAAAGGTGGTTTCGTGCGGATGTGTGGAGCCTCGGCTGTGCAGTGCTGGAGATGATAACTGGTCATTCGCCGTGGAAACAGTTCAGCAATCCTTTTTCAGCAATGTATCAAATCGTATCAAGCGATAGCACTCCAACTATACCATCGGATATTTCAAAAGAGGTACGCCTTTTTGTTTGTATGCAATTGAATTAAGCCCACTTTACATAATTGCTGCTTTTTAAGGCTACCTCGTTCCTCCAGCTATGTCTACAACGAAATCCTGAACATCGCGCAACGGTCACTCAGCTTCTTACACATTCGTTTCTCCGTGTTGTTGCTGAGAGTAAAGTTAAAAGCTCAAAGCACCGGATCAAACGTCAAGCTAAAAGAGTCGGTACTACCACGAAAAGGTGCAACCAACAGAGCTTGCAGTCACTCTCAACACCAAAATCAGAAAATTCTGGCAATCTGGTTCCGGAGCTTGAGCCTCACGAAACTTTGGCAATACAGTCGGACATTTGGAGTCGAGATAAAAACAAATCTGCCAACATAAAAAATCTGTCCCTGCGAGGTTTACTTGATGATAGCAACAAGAAAACACGACACGCTACGCCTCTTAATGATCCGCCTGCGAAGAAGTTGGGTCCCCACGTTGCACCAAGGTAGTTATTGACTTTGCTAAAGCTACAAATTTTTGTATTAACTAGCTATGTTTGAAAATCTAGGCTGAAGCCATTGAGGAAGATAAATAATTTAATTGCAACGATGTCTACCAATCAGGTCCACGAATATGAGCTCGTCAGCAACAACAAGGTTCTAGTACACCAAAGGCCTTAAGTGGTTTGCCAGCTGTACCAAACCGATTACCTCAATTGGTTGATCAAAGGCATGTAAATGGTAGCAAAAGCTCTTCAATTTCATCTATCCGATTGAGACGCATCTCCACAGCACCCTCTGCAACAACCAATTTAGAGACCTCAGATGAGGGCGCCATTCGGCTACCCTCTTTAAGCGTGCGACCGCGGAGCTCTGCATTTAGTTCATGACAAGTCCGTGGTAAATAGAATGCAGTAAATAAATATTAAAGCACACACGAATGCATCACGTGCACGAAGACTACGCAACTTGTGTACCGCCTACTTATCAAAATTGAAGATTTTGTGGTTGCTCATGTCCACATCAGCCACATCGGCTAGGATACTTTCTTAAGTAAACGAGGGCGCTTCAATATTTTTTACCCTTCCTCTCTGTTCGGCTTCTTTGAGCTCTTCTTCTTTGGCCATGGTCGGGCTACTTGCCTCTGCAATCCGATCCCACGGAATTTTAATCGAAAGCCACATGACGGTAAGCATCACAGCAACAAAAGCCAGTGGCGACATGCCCATGACCAACAGACCTCGCACCACGACATCTATAAGTCCAGAGCTCTCGAGAAACCCTACAAGTAATGCCGCCAGCCAGTGACCGACGCGTTTGTGCCATAAATAAGGAAGTTCTTCGTCTGAAAAGTATAACAACACAAGCACCTCCACAACCTCGTAGTAAATTGCCAAAGCGACAGCTTCTCGCCAATGGAATGGCGAAGTTTCAGACGATACTTCTTGGCTGGACGATAACGTTGCGAAAATGGTATGTAGGCCTAGCGTAGAGCCCCAGATGAACATTCGCGCCCAAAACAGTAACCATAGAACTATTTTAAGGTCCTTTTGATGCTCAAAGATGCACGGAAAATTCCGTTGCCATTGGTGCAAACCTTCTGCTATTCCGTGGTACCCGACGGCGCAGCAGGCAGCTTTTAGCTTCATCTCGGGTGACAATAAGAACTCCCATGCCATGAACATCACGCCAGCACAAAGAACACGAGCAAGAAGTAGCCGACGTTGGATCTCGAGGGTTAGTACAATGGCGCTGAGAATAACAAGCCATGCGAGTACCAAAGACGACATTGAACTGCGGAAATGTAATAATAATAATAATAATAATAAATAATAATAATAATAATAATAATAATAATATAATATAATATAAAATTGGTCAATTAGTTGGTTTAACTGCTAGCTACTATGTAAGATCGTATCCTGGAGACAAAATCGGCTCAGGTTCGTTGGTAGGACGGTTGGTTTGCAGACATCGAACATCATGACTTGGCTGGAGCGGTGCTGGTAGGGTGTCAAACACGCACTGGATGCAAATCTGCAGTCTCATCCCCTCTTCTCTTGAGACAACGCTTCTCCGTTCATGCGTCGTCGCCGTTTCAAGTTGGTCCCTTGCTTGGATCCAAAGAAACCTTATTATTTCCGCTGGTGAACGCTTACACTGCTCAAAACTCATCCTGTTCCGTATTTGCCACAACCAAGTCGTCACAATTCTGCAGAACCCCCACCACAGCCTCTGATACTGGTCCAAGAATGCTGAGATGGGAGTACCATAACGGTTCATCATCGCCGATTTTATCCTATCTCCCGGGATAGGCGCCGAACGAGTAACAACGTCCGGTATATAAGCGTCCAAAGCTGCTTCAGAAAGTTCCTCCCCAGCCCAGTGACTCAGCCATTTTAACCAGATTTGTTTTGCATTGAGACACTCCCAGGAGATATGATGCATACTCGACTTCTGGGTTCGATATCGTGAGTTCATCGGACAAGGTGTCTCTGACAGATCCCTATGGTAGAAAGTATTGAGTTGTTTGGTCGCTAGACGATACTGGACCCATAACTGATAGTTAGTCAATAAATTACAATGCTTCCAAACCTTCTTCGGTGATTGATCTTGAAGAAAGAACCACCAATCATCCGTTTGTCGACTTGTCTGCCACTTGCTTAGTACTTCCGACAGGCGGGCCGCAATGTTCATATGATAACATTTCTTGAAATGTTTACGAATCACTCGTGGATTCCCCGAAACGCCGTACTTTCCGATAGGGGCAACCTATTTTATGTAGTGATGGATGCAAGTTACACACTAATGTAGTCAGTAAGAAGCAATCCCTGTGGCCGTCACTATTGATATGGGTGATGGTAGCGTCCAATAAATTCCTCCATCCGATTGAAAGAGATGTACGGCTGAGTCCTTCCCGGCATGAGTTCCAATGAGATGTTTCGGCTCATGTAGGCGCCATGTGTATCGTTTAAGTACTTCTGGACATTGAATAATCGTATAGCAGGTGGAGTCTAGACAATTTGTCCTATTTCAACCCGTGGGGAGGCTAGAACAATCGCCGCCACCATCTCGCTAGTTTAGCTCTAGAGTGAGAGACCGACGGGTTCCTTGGCACCTGCCACACATGAATGTCAGATGTCTTCCTTAGTATCTTGAGAGATAGAATGATAAGCGATCGTATTTGGTAGTGGATAAGGTCCCCCCATGTACTTCCATGATCCACGGATTCTTGGCCCACCCGAAATTGCCCCAAAAAGCCCTATTGGGGTTGGAAAAAGATCGTGAAACAGGATTTTAGTGATGTCGACTTTGACTTGCACATACTCTAACGCCTGAAGTCCCTTGTTTAGTCGTCCTTTATTCACCTCCATGTGCTGCAAAAGCGTGGGCATATATCTGGTAGTATATATGCCCAACTGGTGAACTTGCTCTGCCGTGGGCGCCATCCAATGATTCAACTCCTGTGATAACGTACCACCGCTAATTGATCCATCGAACGCAGATTAACTGATGAAAGACCGCCCTTTGTGTGGAGAGAGACCTACTTCACAGTCACAAAAATCCATGCACGCTGATACAAATCCGGCACCCCCATTAACCAAACTGTAGCTATCTTCATCCTTTGAACACGCAGAGCTAACGGCAGAGAAATAAGGCCAAGTCCACCTGCTCCTCTCGGGGCGAATAATAAAGCCGGTGAAATTTTGTGGGACACGGGATCTCCTACTGTCGAGTTCTTCCAAACGAATCGTTTTTGCAAATGTACTAACCGCTTCGGAACATGGTCAGGGGTGTAATGTGGTACCATTACATATGTGATATTTAAGTTGAAATATCACAGTTCAATTTCAGACTTGCTGTCTGAAATGCGAATATTGGATTATAAGTTATTATAATCCATCCTGAGAAACAGATTCTGATACAATTATCGAATCTAAGAAGAGATCTAATAATAAGAGTATTATTAGATCAGTTTTACAGTTTATATGATTAGTCTAGATCTAATTATAGTAGTTAGCTCTAAACCACTTATAAATATATCCACTCTTAAACTTATCGTCTTGTAGCCACGTGTCGTAGTTATATATTCATATATATAACTAGGACTATTTATTTAATTAAATAGTCCAGACCTAGTTTAATCTTAGTTAAACTATTGAGAAACAAATTACATTTGTTTCTAACCAATTGCTCACTTGCAATTATAACAGTGTAAGCCTGTAACAGCTAGCCTGTTACACCTGGTAGTACTTTGTGGTCCGTCTAAATGACCACTGTTCGTTCCGTTCCGCTAGTTAACTAGCGGAGCGAAGGTTTAAGAGCCGCCTGACCGTCATGACGACTGTCAGCGATGGTGAACGCGAGCGACAGCTCGCGCAAGACTTAGTAAGGGAAACTTTCCCTCACTTTCGACAAAGAAAAAGAAATGTGGATACTGTGAAAGAGAAGATGCGGACCATAGGGATCGACATCATCACCATCCTCCGACGTAAAACCTCGGAGGAAGCTTTAGAAATGGTAAACCGTTTCAAGAGGGCTTACATAGACCCTCAGGTGCGTTTCGCGTCAATAATGTCGCGGTCGCCACCAACAACGCCCACAGCGAACGTTGATGTAGTAAAGGCGCGGATTCCGCCCTTTACTGGCGAAGAGGGTGAACCCTTTCGTAGATGGTTCGCAGAGGTGGAAGATGCCATCTCTGCGCAAAAGATTGTGAAACCACGTTCACAAGCTTATTTTGCTACCACATGCCTGGGCGGTCGCGCCAGGGCATGGGCAATGTGCCGCAGATCCACTGATGAATCTGCGCTCCTGACTTATCAGGAATTAAAAGCTGAGCTAAAGCTCAACTTCGAAGCTCCAGAAATGGAGCTTAGTTGCCGCGAAGAGTTCATGGAACTCAAGCAGGGCAAGCTGAGCCTACATGCGTACGCTCAGAAAATACAATATTTATTGTCAAATATTGTATACGAGCCGGTGCCCCCTGTCATGCAGGTCACTGGCTTTATGAAGGGACTGAACGACGGTCCCATTAAGCAGAGTCTTTATCGAATTCCGCCAAAGACTCTGAGGGATGCTATAGATCAAAGCAGCGTTCAGCGTCAACGCATGCTGGGCTCAGTCGAAGGGCTCAACAGCCTTTCGACTTCAACATGCCGCCGGTGCAGCATGTTAATAATTTCTTGAACAGACGAAGCTCACACTTTGCCCCACGACACCAAAACCCGCGCCAGAGCACGGGCGGAGGAGGTTCAAACCCGATGGACCTATCGGTTGCAGCTGCCTCGACACCGAGGCAACCGAAAAACAAGAATTCCTTCGCTGCAAGAGATGCGCGAAGATGGGCCATTACGCCCATGGATGTATGGCGCCACGGCCGGCGCCACGCAGTCAGCGAACCGGACAGTCCGCTGGTCGGCGACATCAACAGTGGCAATCCTCTGTTGATGCAAAAAACGGCAACAACCAGTAGGGGCGGTGTGCCCTACTGGACGGGTTATCTCACATGCCGACATCGGGCATGTGAGAATAATAGCCCCAGACGGGACTATGTCCTGTCAAAAGGTGCAGGGTGAAAGGAAACCTCTCATCACCCTGGAAGTTAAGCCGCATGGAAAAGATGTCCCCATGCGCGCTCTGTTTGACACAGGTGTTTCAAACAATTTCGTTAAACTGAGGTTCTAACGTCATTGGATTTCGTGGAGATTTGAAACTCCACGAAGTATGTTGTCAGTCTGGTTAGCAACAGGTGCAACCGTGACTATACCAAAGCGTGTGATTCGCACACGCTTCGAGTTAGACGAATACATCGTCCTCGATCCCGACGACAAGTCGATGGTATCTTAGACATCCCTTGGATGTCCAGGCATCAACCAACGATCGACTGCGGTGGTCTCACAGGATCTGATCACCCTGTGAGTAATCCGGCTGTATCTAACGTTACAACCGCAGAGTCAGACAGTCTGGTGGGTAGCGATGGCGCCACTAGGTCTGTTCTGACACTATCCGCGGATGGTACACCCGCTGATAAAAGTCCAGAGAGACTTGCACTCGCAACGGAAGAGTCGTTGCGTGTCGGTAACGTGTGCAACACGGGTGACAAACACCCCCGTGTTGAAGTAACCACGACCTACGACGGTCATGGTGTGGAGAATTTTTCCACGGTGGGAAATACCCACCGTGAAAACGAAGATACCGACACGGGTGTAAGTGACTCCCGTGTCGAAGACGAAGAACCCACGACTGAGAGCAGTCGTGAGTGTGAAAACCCCATGGTTGACAGTGGTCACCATGTTGACGATGCCTTGTGCACGAGTGATAACAATCACCGTGCCGCAGAACAGGCAACACATCAGACGAGTGCGTCTGATCATGCGGTTGAGTCCGTCGAGACGATAAACGTCTTGACGCAGACAGAGACTGGATAAGCTACCCAGTCTCTAACAATCGACAACCCTCCGAACATAAGTTCGGAGGTAATGGACCCTTCCAGCCTTGAGCTGGAAGAAGTTCGTAAAGAACTTGCGCGATGATCAGATCGATCAGATCTGTGTCATCGTCGCAACCGACGATGTTGTGGATATTCGTGAACGAATATCCACTTTGCAAGTAACAGACATTGGTAACGAAACCGTTCCCAATGAGCAAACCAAAGCTCAGCGCTTTGATGCGCAGAACTAGGAGTCGCTTAAGGCGACTTCTCCATACTATGAGGTACTTTGGGAATACGCTGACGTATTCCCAGAATAAGTACCATGTGAGCTCTCTAAAGATAAGGGAACTAGGCACGAGATTGATCTCGTGCCTGGCACTAAGTACTGTGTCACGCGGCAATGGCCACTGCCGCGTGACCAAGTCAAGGCGATCGACGAGTTCTTCGAAACTGGTCGTAAGGCGGGACATGTGCGGGAGTCAACCTCACCGCACTTCAGTCCACCTTTTGCGTTAAGAAATCCACTGGTGAGTGGAGAATCGTTCATGCTTTTAAAAAGCTGAACGCAGTCACGGTACCGGCGCAGACGCCGATACCGTGGAAAGATGTCATCATTGATGGCATGAGCGGGAGCACCGTCTTCAGTGCTCTCGATTTAAGGGATGGTTTCTACCAAATCCTTATGCGTGAGAAGGACATCCCGCTCACGGCAGTAAAGACCCCAAGCGGTATGCTTTGGGAGTCGCTTGTAATGCCGCAGGGGCTTCGAAATACCCCTGCCACCTTCAATAGATGCGTCCCGCATCTATTGTGCCCGGTGCGAGAATTCGCACCGAGCTATTTTGACGACGTGTTCATCCACAGCAAGGCTGAACACGGTAAAAGTGATGTCGATGTTCACAAAGAACATCTACGTTAGGTGTTAGAGCTTGTGCGCAAGCACAAGCTCTATGCAAATTTAAAGAAGTGCACCTTTGGTGCACCTGAGATACCCGTTCTTGGCTGCTTTGTAGGCAAGGACGGAGTGCGCCCCGATCCGGAAAAGATCAGGGTGATTGTTGAATGGCCTACGCCAAACAACGTCTAGGAACTTCGAAATTTCCTTGGGTTCGCGACATATTTGCACAAATATTCGTGCAATTATGCCGGTTTAATCCGACCTCTTTCTCAATTGTTAAAGAAAGATGTTGAATGGCACTGGAATACCCAGTGCCAAGACGCTTTTGATGCAGTCAAGCGGAGCTTGACTGAAGCTCCCGTCTTGGCAATAGCCGATAATGAGCGACCGTTTCACGTCGTTTGTGACGCGAGCGATTTCACCATCGGCTGCGCCTTGATGCAGCGCGATCACGATGATCGTGATCTCGTGATTCTTTATCAATCGCGTCAGTTGCGCCCAGCCGAGCGCAACTACCCAGTGCATGACAAGGAACCCCTTGCCATGAAGTATGCACTGGCAATGTTTCGGATCTATCTCTTTGGAGATAGACCGTTCGTGGTTTACACGGACCATGCGTCGTTACGCACGGCCGTGAATTCATCACACATTCCCAAAGAATGGCACGATGACTGTCATTCTTTGCCGAGTACAACTTTACGGTTGAGTACAAACCCGGAAAGTTGAACGTGATAGCGGATGCGCTATCACGACACCCCGATTATGAGACGAAACCATCTGTAATGGAGGCAATCAGTGCAAACGCAATACGTTGCACTGCTCTGTCGTCGTCACTCGTACGACAGGTACGTCAAGCGTACGATAAAGACGAGGAAACTCGTCTGCTGATTGATTGCCTCAGTAATCAATCTGATCGGAAGCGCGAGGAACTTCCAGAGTTCCTTCGCGCTTGCTTGCATCGTTATCGATTGCACGATGGTCTGTTGCTTTATAGCACAGACCAAGATGATGTAAGCCGCATCGGCGTTTCAAACGACGATGATCTCAAACATCAAATATTGTTTGAGTATCAGGATGCACCGATTTCGGGGAATCAAGGTCGAGAGAAGACGTATGCTTCTCTCGCACGCGATTTCTACTGGCGTAACCAATATAAATGGGCGCGCAAGTATGTACGCGCTTGCGAGATATGCCAGCGCGTCAAGCCTGCGCACTCTGCCCAGGCTCCCCTCCAATCTCTGCCGGTTCCGACAGAGTGTTGGAAGTCCATTTCCATGGACTTTATATTCGGTCTTCCGCCCGATCCCAGTTGGAAGACTGGAATAGTGGTCTTTGTGGACCGCTTCAGCAAGATGGTTCATCTTGCTGCAGTGTCATCGAATGTCACTGCCGCGCAAACAGCGCGGATATTCGTTGACACGGCATTCCGTTTACACGGATTGCCGGAGAACATAGTCTCGGATCGTGATCCGAGATTCACCGGACGTTTCTGGCAAAAACGTTCTCTTTATTGGGAACGCAGTTGAAGATGTCAGCTGCGGACCATCCGGAAACGGATGGGCAAACTGAGCGCGTTATCCTCGTTCTCGGAGACATGCTGCGTTCATACGCGCATACCTTCGAGCAGTGGAGTGACTATTTGCCACTCACTGAGTTTGCAATAAACAACTCGGTGCATGCTTCCACGAAGCATACACCGTTCTACGTAATACGAATGCCTTAAGGCATCCACGAACCCCAGCTTTACTTGGCGGTACGCCAACTCTAAGTGGGGGAGGGACCTGCTCAAATTTTGAGCGAGTCGATGCGCAAGTTGCAACCGCAACTTGCAAAGAGATTAACGAGTCTTCTACTGTTGACACAGTAGATCAAGCAGCTTCAGTTGATACTGAAGCTGCCTATGCAGAATATGTGTCTGCAGCAATGACTACAGACAACGAATACAATCCACCTACTGCTAATAAAGCAGTAGATGAATTGGTATTACAGCGCCAAGTTGTAATACGCTATGTGAAAGATGCACTTGCTTCTGCTTTTGATAAGCAGAAGCAAAAGGCAGATAGAAATGGAAGGAAAAACACAAATTCCTTTCAAAAGGTTGAATTAGTATTGTTATCAACTACTAATTTGCCTACACATGCAATTAGCAACTTCCCTACACGGAAGTTGCTCCCTAAGTTCATTGGACCTTTCAAGGTCCAAAGCGTTAAGGGGAATGCCTATACACTAGACATTCCCGCGGCCATGCGCCTTCACCCAACGTTTTACGTTGGGAGGCTCCAGCCGTATCTATCGTCTACGTCTTCGGACGAGACGCATTCCCAATGGCGAATGCCGTGCTTCTTCAAGTCTCCCAAAGGAGACTTGTAATCGGTTTCCAACCGATTGTGGGAAGTCCGGAGATTCTCAATCTCCGCCTTTTGTCGATCAAGTTCGGCCAGCAGAAGATCATTCTTCTGCTGAAGGGCGTCTGAGCGCTCAGAATGTCTCGAATCTCATTACGAAGAGAGCGATATGTCCTCACAGAGTGACCCATATCGGCGCTCAGCTCGGAGCAGTGCCTCTCGAGCTTGAGAAGCTGCGAACCATGCTCCGCAACAACGACGGCGAAGGAGGGAACTACCAGCCCCCGCCGCCCCTGTTTGATAATCAGGGGAATAAGCGCTATATTCTCGAGCGCTTGATTGCGAAGCGCTCGGTTCCGTATAAGAAGGTGCAGCGTACCGAGTATCTGGTACGCTGGTTGGGGTATTCCCAAGAGTTTGACTCTTGGGAACCAATTGAGGTGCTGAGGGCTGATGCCCCTGATCTCCTGAAGGAGTTTGAGAAGGATACTTCTTCTCAAACTCGTAAGAAGCATCAACACTAGGTGTTGATGGATGCAAGGTATCATAGCACTAGGTGCTGATACATTAAGGGCATCAATTAGGCCCTTAACACTAGCGGGTACTGAGTAACCTCGGTATCATCGCAGCTCCTTTTCGCTAAGACGAAGAGCTCCCTTGGGACAACAAGGGCAAACTAGGTGAGAAGGAAATCCGCAAGAAATTCTTTATTGCAGGTAAAATGGATAATTTCCATTTTTCCTGAACGTGAGTGCTTTAAGAAGCGCTCGCGGTTTACGTGAACTTTGTTTACGTAATCGTCGGGACCTTCGTTGTAGTCCTCACAAAGGCGTTCCAACTTTATGTCAGGGCGTCTTTATCGTCCCTGTTCTTGTGCGACCCTTTCCGTTTCGTATTATAACGAGCCTGAAAGAAAAGATCGCTAAAGTACCGACGTCTATCGTAGGTACTCCTATCAAAGTGGCGATTGCGAATGTCTTCGCAATCATCAAGCGCGTTGATGTCAAACAACGGGTATTGACAATCGCGCTTGGTGTGCCCACCACTTTCGGGCACAAGCGTCCATGCTGGGGTCCAAAACCCCACTTTGTACGGAACATGAGGTTCCGTACGACATGGTGAATCAGAAGCAGCGTAAGCCGCTTCTGCGCGTTGTTTCTTGGCAGGTGGAGCACCACCTGCCATCTCAAAGTCGTCGTCGTCACGACCAGGCGAGTGACGAGGACCAGGAGGAGCTCTACGCTCCTCTGCCACCGTATGATGGAATTGTTGCTGTCGTAATCGACAGCGTCAGAATCCACTTCGCCATCACTTAACGGCGAAGCTATTCTAGCTGACTTACGCTCGCTAGATTCCTTGTGGAGGACGGTGACGTCCTCACCCTCTTCTTCGGAGTCCGATGACTCTCCGAAGACAGACGAACACTTCTTCGCCACCCGCCCGTTGGCAGGTGAAAGCGCACTAGATATCACACTAGCGACATCTTCTCGTCCCCTCTTAGACACTGCTTCTGCAGCGTCTACAACGAGAGACAATGGGTCTCTAGGCTTCTTCTCCGGTGCTACATTACTAGCGTCGACATGCGATGTTGGCACCTCTGCCCGTGATGCAGAGGTGGAGGCTGTGTTAGCAGTTTAGGTAGCGCCCTCAACCGTGTCTCGACCATTAGATTCTTATGGTCGTTAGTGGTTGTATGCAAAAAATCGTTGTGACCAACAAGGGCCACCATTCGATTGGCCAATATTACTTAATATTATTGGCCAACCACCTTGAGTGGGGGGTGATGTAATGGGGTGACATTACAGAAGTGATACTTAAGTTGAAATATCACAGTTCAATTTCAGACCTGATGTCTGAAATGTAAATATTGGATTATAAGTTAATTTAATCCACCCTGAGAAACAGATTCTGATATAATTATCGAATCTAAGAAGAGATCTAATAATAAGAGTATTAGATCAGTTTTACATTACATGTTACTATGATTAGTCTAGATCTAATTATACTTTTAAGCTCTAAACCAGTCATAAATATATTCACTCTTAACTTACCGTCTTGTAGCCACATGTCGTATTCATATATATAACTAAGACTATTTATTTATTTAATTAAATAGTCCAGACCTAGTTTAATCTTACTTAAACTATTGAGAAACAAATTGCATTTGTTTCTAACCAATT
>MIQA02023346.1:0-18564 GCA_001887855.2 Sclerospora graminicola
TGTATATGTGGATGACCGGCTGGTCACCGCAACGAACCAAATTCTCGTGGGTGAATTTTTCGAAAAAATGAGCATCTTGGAGCTCAAGGACCTAGGGAAGGTCGAAAAATTTCTAGGCATGCGAATCGAAGGAGGCAACGAACTAGAGTACCATATCGACCAGCAGAGTACCATCGAAGAAATGTTGGAAAGACATGGTTTGCAGGATGCAAATGCTGTTAAAACTCCGGTTCTGGAAGAAGCTTTGTCAGGACACACAAACCTGAAGTTACCGGTAACGTTTGACGGGAGGGTCCCGACTATAAAAGATCTTCAATCTCTCGTCGGAAGTCTATTATGGATATCCCGGTGCACCCGTCCCGATATTGCTTTCGCGGTGCACCGGGCGACACGACACACGCATGCGCCTAGTCTAGTGGACTATCAGATGGCGAAGCGCATTGCACGTTACCTGAAAGGGACCAAGACGTTGAAATTAAGTTTGAAACACGATGAAGGTGAACCTTCACCAATACGCATCGTGAGCTACAGCGATGCAGACTTTGCCGCTGATAAAGAAGACCGGAAAAGTATAAGTGCGACCGTGATTTTCGTAAATGGAATGATTGCAGGTTGGAACTGTAAGAAGCAGGGTGCTGTTGCCTTGTCCACTGCCGAAGCGGAATTTGTGGCCTCTGCAGTCGGAGGCAGGCAGGCACTTGGAATTAAGAAATTGTTTAATGAAATTGGAATGCATTCAAGAATTCCGATTGTGCTCAAGATTGACAATCAAGCTGCTATCAAGCAGTTACAAAACGAAGCCAGTGCGTCAAGTTCGAAACATGTGCATATAAAATTGAAGTTCATCAAAGATTATATCAAGAAGGGCAAGATGCGACCCGAACATGTATCCACCGCAGACATGGTGGCTGATCTTTTAACTAAGACATTGAGTGCGCCAAGGATTGCAGAACTACGAGAGCAAATTGGATTGAATTGATGATTGGAACATTTCGTATGGGTCATTACGCTATTTTGGATGAACGGTTAACACAGACCCGATGCATGTGTGCATGAAGAGGTGTCCCGGTATTTCTCGGAAGGAGAGTTGGAATTTTGTACCCATTTAATGAAATGTGTGAAACATGAAATTCTGGTTTCTTTTGCGATAATTACGACAGGACACCGTTACATAACATTTAGGTTACAGAAAAGGTCGATACTGATTTATTTTAGTAACTTTTTATATTAATACACTTTTAAAAAAACTCTAAATAGAGACAGTAAAGCAAGGCACTAAGGTCGAGGCACCTGTGTGAAGTATCTACGACTTGAACCGTCAAGTCGCACACGTTAATTGACGCCACCTGACAGCTCTAATCGGCTGCAGCTGGGGCTACACATTGGATTGTTCAAAAGCTCTTACCGACTTGAGCACGTCCGCGCTTGTAAGGGCGATAAGAGTACCAAGTCGTTTTTCCTACAGTGGTAAGTAGTGCGCTTTCGCTAACGTATTGGTGTGACATGCTGCAATAGTAAAAAAAATCGACAGTCTCCATGGATACAATAAAAATTTGGCTCGATAGCTATTTAGGTGTGCATGTAATGTTAAAATTGTTGCTGCACCATGACTGGCTCACGCACGCTTTTTCTTTATTAAGACCCCAACGGCGAGAAGGACAGTATTAACGAGGAGAGAATTCTTAAGTTCTGCGATGATATTGGTGTGGAACCTCAGGACATAATAGCGTTGGTAATCGCATGGAAAATGCAAGCGGCCTTCACGTGTACGTTAACACGAGAGAATTGGACTAGAGAGATGGAGGACATAAACTGCAACTCTGTTGCAAAGCTAAAGGTCAAGCTCCCTCAGCTACACGAAGCTATTGCTAGCGAGTCGGAGTTCAAGAAATTCTACTCCATCTGTTTTAGTTTTTCCAAAGAACCTGGTCAAAAAAGTATAAGCCTCGATATCGCTGTGGCCATGTGGGGGTTGTTATTGCCTTCGCGCTTCGAAAAGCTGACGGCGAGCTGTCTTATTTTCTTTAGCGGAGAAGAAGCCCGTGAAGGGTGTAGCGAGCGATACGTGGGGTTTGCTTTTCGACTTCTTCGTAAAAATGCAGGAGTAGAACGCCTGCTATGACGAGAATAACGCCTGACCCGTGCTCATTGATGACTACATGGCCTGGATGGACAGAAATGTTAATACAACCTCCACATTATAAATAGGAAAATACATGTAATAAATCGAAGGTCACCAAAACGAGCAGAATGTGAATACAAGTGATAAGTTACCTTATCGTTTTCAGTCGTTTGAGTAACTCGCTCGTCTGTCTTTTCGGGAAACTCAGTTTGTTTGAATAGCTTAATGATGATGGCGTTGTTTTGACCGACCGGCACATTTGATAATTACAGTACTACTCATATTTGTGTTGAGGGTTTCAACACAACTTGAGAGGTTATGAAAGTGAACTTGTCTTAAGTAACAGTCTCTTATTGAGGTGGTTTCTGCTGCACATTTGTGTTATCTGTAGCATGTCTATTACGGTAACAGCTACAGAAACTGGTAATATACGTATACCGATATAGTCTAGAACTACAGTAAACTAGTAAGGTAAACTGCCAATTTGGTTGCCAAATTGTGGCCGCTCCTAATTTTGCCCAATAAGGGTTGACAAAAAATGTCAGCGTACCAATTGGTAGAAATAAACAAACCAGCAGCGTACCGATTGGTATTTTTTTGCTAATATTAAAAATGGTAGATGTGGTAAAGGTGATACAAATATCCATAAAAAAAAGCCCAAATTGACATTTCGTACTTTTGCGAGACGCGAACAGAAAGAGTTCATTATTTGGTGCATTAGCCCATTGGCGATGGATAAAAATGTGGTGAAGCGATTCAACAATATCAGGAATAAGTGGACCTGATATGTCCGTTGATTGGTGGCGATGGGAACAACCATCAAGATGGGACCGTTGATGGGTGGGACAGGCTGATTCCATTCAGGATGGCATATAGGTGACAACGGGCCATCGCAAATGTGGAGAAAATAAGAGGATACCGTTATCGCGCCTGGTCCCAGATATTAATGGACTAGCGAATATCACGGTCTGATCTGGATACTGAGCACTGGATTGAGTTCATGCGAACATGCGAGACCAGATCGGCCGAGACAACATGATGGGCAGCATCAGTGACGGTGTGGTATATCAGGAACAGCAGAACCTTGTCATTGGAGTGGGCCATGGATGATCCAAATGTTTGAAGTTGGATGGGATATGGAAATTACGGTTGAATAACTTGGCCCCGCCCTATGATATATATGAAGATCAGGTATATGACAAAGCATGATAAGTGAAGTGGTGAGCTGTATGAGCCTTACCGAACAGGCATAAGCGTCAAGGGTCGATGAATCCACCCTGAATCAGCATGAAGAGATCAGATCGGGTCCAATTTCAAGAGGGGTGTTGAGTCGGTATCCTTGGGGTCCAACATACAATGGAGGGTTGAGTGAGCGGGCGATGTCGATGTTTTGCTGATCACTGTCCTGATCACTGTGCTGATCACGAACCAATTCTGATCAGCCCCGAATCAGCTTCCAGTGTGGAGGGAGAATGTGTTTCAGTCAAGATCAGGTTGGCACGGGGCGAACAGTGCCTGAGAGACCGATCCCGAACTGGTTCTTTGCTGATTTCTAAGCAACCGGGGTGGTTGAAGATTGCCAGAGAGTTTGATCGTGATCGGTCCTGAAGAGGTACGGATCAGGTTGAAGATGCGTCGAAGATGTATGTATGGTGGTACTAGCGCAACCGTGTGACGAATCAAAGAATGAGATAACTCACATAAGTTGGTGTACGGTACATTAGGTATTGGATATTGCATATATAATAACAGGAATGAATTTACCCCCTAAGCAAAGAGTCGCTCCGCCACGTGTCGCGGTCATTGGAAGCACGGGGTTAACTAGGCCCCTGTAGCTCAACTTAATTTTCGGTTAAGACACGCATACACGCATTTTGGCTTACCGGAAGGCCCCCGACGGGTTTTGTTTAGGTTTTCAACCCTCGCCCCCTCAAGCGC
Organism: Sclerospora graminicola; assembly: GCA_001887855.2. Classification (NCBI taxonomy): domain Eukaryota; phylum Oomycota; class Peronosporomycetes; order Peronosporales; family Peronosporaceae; genus Sclerospora; species Sclerospora graminicola. The sequence continues at coordinate 4,061 of MIQA02023346.1, forward strand.
ACGTGTTTAGAACACGTTATATCAATTGAAAAGGTTTTGTGGAGATAACGTTTGTGGCTTACTGTGGAAGATCGTGGTTTCATCGTGGTTTTCGTGATTTCTCGTTATCTCTCGTTTTTATTGGCTGGCCTGATCGGACAAGGTTTCCCGATCAGTGCCTTTAGATACTTTAACTAAGTATCGACTCTGACTCGTTCTCCGGTGAAGATTCCCACCCGAGAACACCCCGTCTCAAGAAGGTCATCTCCTCCATCTGATTTGAATCACCCTTTTCATCTAAGAGTCCACCTGAGTGAGTGTAACCACCGAAGATCAATGGGTACACAAGGTGAGATGAAGTTGAATATGGATTTTATCGTACATGACGACCGGTCGGATGATCGGGAGTATCGGATCAGTCATCATAGTGATGATTCATCCGATCCTGATGGCGATCAGGATCAACGGAGTACCCCCTCCGATAGTTGGTCGTCCAGGCTAGTGGGTATCCGAATTCCATCCAAGACTTTCGGTCTGGATTTGGAAATCGGCTCTACCACGATTGTGCGCGTGCCCGGATCACTTGGTGACTCAGGATTTCACCGTGATTCCTTTGAAGACGTGAAAATTAAAGTGGAGGAAACTTTTTCGGGTGTATTGGAGGAGGGCGTATCGCCTCCAATCCTGTTCAAATTTGAAAGGAAGCGATGGTCGACCTGGTCCGATGGAGTTCCAGGTCGAACATAAAGATGAAAAAAAAACAAGGCTCCGATAAGAGCCGATCTGGGTTAAAGTAAAATTTACTATAATCCGGGAAAGGATCGGGGTGCTGACCTCGATCCTATGAATAAGTAGAAAATTGAAAGAGAGAAAAAAGCCATGGAGGCGAATCAATATGATCCGCCTAAAAACATGTGAAACCAAAACATCTTCGAAGAAGATGAAGAGAAGATCGAACCAGCCGGGAAACCCACGGTTCAGGATGTAGAACGTTTGTTTTACCTTCGAGAGTTTCACAAATTCCTAGCCACCAACCGGGTTATGAAAATCATTAAACCCCAGATCACCGGGAAGCTTGAAGGTCGAGCGACTAGGCCGGTTATCACAGTTAGCCAACTCGACCTAATAAGAAATCTCCTGGTCCAGGTCGACGAAGTTGGTTTCACTACAGGTGCGTTCGACGCGAATATGCTGTTCGATTTAGACCAAGGGACGATCAGAGAAGCTATGACAACGCTGTACGATCACCTTGACTCGTTGCTCGGGGCGAACCCCGTGGTCCAGTGGCCGCCGACTGATCCTTCCCACCGATCACAGTTCGTTGAATGTCATATGGATTTTGAATCAATATATCAATCATCATCACGGTCTGGAGCGGATTCTACTGATTCCTCGGTTGGAGTGACACGTATGACCTTGGGGCCGAAAGGAATCGAACAGTGTGGTGTAGTCGCTCTCAGAAATTTTTCCTGAGACGCGAACACCCACGGAGGGCCCAAACGACTGACTGTCGGAGGGGGTACTCCGTCCATCCGAGTCATGATCCGATCCGGCATCCGTCCGGCTGGATCGGTCACTTCCATCCGCTTGATCGTGACGACTCGGGTGTTCCATGTTGAAAGCTCACCTTGTGTACCCGTCAGTACTGGCGGTTGCGCTCTCTTGGTAGACCCTAGGGCGAAAAGTGTAAAGTCCGTCGAATAAGGAGATAAGGATTAGGACTAGTGGTAGCTCCTGGGCGGAAATCGTCACCAGGGAGCTCGACTGGCAATATACTTGAAGTTTTTATACTGCGACGGCTGGACCGAGAATAATCGATCGACCAGCAAAACCAATGATAATGAAGGGTAAATCCAAACGTGTATGTAAAGGGGAATCCAAAAATAACTCCACACTCTTCCACAGAAGGCCAAAATGTCACCACTTCCCAATACTTAATACCGTGTTCAAAACACGGGCGACTTGAGGTGAGTATACGAAAACGCCGCGACTCCCGGTCAGGGGACTTCCGGTGGGTTAACTTAACCTTCCCCGGGCAAACCAATAGCAGCAAGAGGGGACCTTGTTAGCCCTCCGCTGTGAACCAATAAAAGCGACTTGTGTCTAAGAAAGCGAAACGTATACTGATTTATCTCTATATCCAATACTCCCTTTTGTGTAACCTACCTCAAATAGCCCGGCTGAACAGTCATGTGTCTTACCCGAAGTAGCCCGGTTAACTCCGATTTTTGTGTACCCGCCCGGCCGGTACACCAACCCCAGATGGTACCAGCCCGGCCGGTACACCGAACCTAGCTGGTACCAGTCCGGCTGGTACATCGAACCCGGCCGGCTCGGCCGGATGGCCATCCATCTGAGCTCCCTGGTCGCTGGCGCTAGCACTTCCTTGGCAGCTCCACGTCCGATCCGGGTGCCTCCTTCATCCACTAGAACACTCATCCTCCTTCAGGCCCCTTTCGCTCATACCTTCCACCAATCCGCCACCAATCCGCCCCTCGGCCGTCCGCTATCCGCGGTCGTCCCGTCCGCCTAGCCCACTAGCCCTACTATCCACGTCTTCCGTCGCGTTCGTCCGACCTGATTCCAGGCCTGGCGCCGTTCGGCCGTTCGTAGATGCGCTCGGCGACGGCTATCCGGCACCTATGCCCTTGGTCCAAATTTCTGCCAATCAGAATGCGCCCTCTGGAAAGTACTTCACACCTTCCCATCAATTAATTCATAAGTCACTTTACCACAACAGCTTGACTCCAAGATCGAGTCGCAGAGCAGGAAAAGAAAGCTTGAACCGGGTCAAGTCGGGTCAGACGACAGTTTTGAAGATGCTCAGGAAGTCGCACAAAACAACCCGACTCCCAACAATAACCCTACCGGCATACCAGAAGTTCTAGAGCAAATGAGAAACCGACTATGATGAATCGTTTCGTGGGTGAACAACACGGATTACCTCAGTATACACCTAACCATGGCAATCGATACCAAACATGAACCAACCCACTGCTAAACTAGTCAAGAAACCTGTGGATGTGGATATGGAATCAGTTCGATCAGCCGGAATTGTTCGATCTATATGCCAGGTCGGTCATCAAGATCGACTCCATAAATCACCTTCACGTAGTGATGTGAATATGGAATCAGATGGAGGATCAGTCAACATTCTTGATCCGGATGATTTGGATATGGAGATGCGCCTCGTCGAGCAGAAATTGCCTCCGCGCAGGCATTTGATAGTGGCTATGGAACAAATCACTCGAGTCCGGATGTCGGCGATCTCTGAATTAAACGTTTTCACCGGCAAGGATATGGACGATGATCAGGGTTGAGTCGGACAAAATCAGCCTTCTTGAGAGATAAGACACCGGAAGGTGAAAGATGTCTGATTTTCGCTGATCTGATGAAGGGACCGGCCAAGAACTGGCTAAAGCGGTTAAGTCGAGAAGTACGTTTAAATTGTGTGAAGAATTGAGGAGTAATATTGCAACTTAAGGGTGCCTATCGCGAGACAGTGTTATCATAATATGGCTCGCGAACATGTCGAACACTTTATCGGCACTTTCGACAACTGTGACTTGACTGATCAGCTAACGCTGTTTCGTATAAGCAATGCGGAAGAATTGGAACTAACCCTGAGAACGTTACAAAGATCCAAAAGTCGATAACCCAAGGTCGAGATAGGATCGAATCGATATTAATCGAAACCACACCCAGACCAGGGCAAGACACCAGCGGCTCGACCGACTAGAGCGATCCGGATGATTGCGAAGGTGTGGTGAAGTGCTCCAGAAGTTAACGGACTAATGATGATGGATGCCCGCATCGGATTGGCTGAAATCTCACCCTAAGCCGGATGCCCAGACCGGTCAGTAATAAGATGCAATCTGGGACTGCCAGGCACACCTGCAAGCGGTCGGGCGGTGCCCGGCTGGAAATCAAGTCGGCGGGCCTGACAAGGGGCGTGGATAGTCGGACAGGCGGGCTGAGCAGACGGGAGGACTATGGATGTTTGACGGCCGAGGCGCGGATGGCGGACGGCCAAGATGGCGGACTGTTCGTAAGGATGGAGTGAAGGGAGCCTGAAAGAAGAGGATTGTTCTAGTGGAAGGAGTAGGCACCTGGATCGTAGGAGAGGCTGCCAAGGGATTGCTAGCGTCAGCGGCAGAGAGGCGCGGATGGGTGGCTATCCAGCCGAGCCGGTCGGGTACAATGTACCATTCGTACTGGTACCATATGGGTTCGGTGTACCGGCCGGGTTGGTACCATTTGGGGGTTGGTGTACCGGCCGGGCAGGTACACAAAGTCGGAGTTAGCCGGGTTGCGTTGGGTAAGGTACATGACTGGTCAGCCGTGTTATTTGAGGTAGGTTACACAAAGGGAGTATTGGACATAGGATAAATCAGTATACGTTTCGCTTTCTTAGACGCAAGTCGCTTTTATTGGTTCACGGCAGAGGGCTAACAAGTCCCCTCTTGCTGTTATTGGTTTGCCCGGGGAAGGTTAAGTTAACCCACCGGAAGTCCCCTGACCGGAGTCGCGGCGACTTCGTATACTCACCTCAAGTCGCCCGTGTTTTGAACACGGTATTAAGTATTGGGAAGTGGTGACATTTTGGCCTTCTGTGGAAGAGTGTGGAGTTGTATCTGCCTCATATACACATTTGGATTCGCCCTTCATTGTTATTCGTTTAGCTGGCCGATTGATTATTCTCGGTCCAGCCGGCACTATACAAACTTCAAGTGTCTTATTGGTTTAGCTGGCCGATCGACTATTCTCGGCCCAGCCGGCACTATACACAGTTCAAGTGTATTGCCCAACGAGCTCCCCGGTGACGATTTCCGCCCAGGAGCTACCCCTAGTCCTACACTTCATCTCCCTATTGGACGGATTTACACTTTTCGCCCTAGGGTCCACCAGGAGAGCTAACCACCCAGTACTGACGGGTACACAAGGTGAGCTTTCAACATGCAACATTCGAGCAGTCGCGATCAAGCGGATGGAAGCGACCGATCCAGCCGGCCGGAAGCCGGATCGGATCATGACTCGGATGGACGGAGTACCCCCTCCGGTAGTCAGTCGTCTGGGACCCCCGTGGGTGTTCGCGTCTCAGGAAGATTTTCTGAGAGCGACTACACCACAATACTAGTTTAACCCTTAACCTTTACTCTTAAACTTACCTTCTTCTAGACACGTGGCTTAGTTATATATATAAATATATAACTAAGAGATTTTTTGATTAATTAAAAAGTCTACTCTAAAGTGTATCTTGCTTAAACTATACAGAACCAAATTATATTTGGTTCTGACCAACTGCACGCTTCCTCACTTGCAATTAAACAGTTTGTGCCTGTAACAGCTAGCCTGTTACGTACTTTGTGGTCCGTCTTAAAGACCACTGTTCACACGTTCCGCTAAAACATTCATGGGCTATTCTTTCTGGAGCTTCGAAGTTGAGCTTTAGCTCAGCTTTCAATTCCTGATACGTCAGGAACGCAGATTCATCAGTGGATCTGCGGCTCATTGCCCATGCCCTGGCGCGACCGCCCAGGCATGTGGTAGAAAAATAAGCCTGTGAACGTGCGTCCACAATCTTTTGCGCAGAGATGACATCTTCCACCTCAGCGAACCATCTACGAAGGGGTTCACCCCCTTCGTCAGTAAGGGGAGGAATCCGCGCCTTTACTACATCAACGCTCGCTGTGGGCGTTGTTGGTAGCGACCGTAACATTACGGAACGCACCTGAGGATCGATATACATCCTATTGAAACGGGAAACCGTATCTGTGGTGTAGTCGCTCTCAGAAATTCTTCCTGAGATGCGGACACCTACGGGGGGCCCAGATGATTGACTATCGGAGGAGGTACTCCGTCCATCCGAGTCATGATCCGATCCGGCTTCGCCGGCCGGATGGATCGGTCACTTCATCACTTGGTCGTGACGACTCGATGATCCATTTTCGAAAAGCTACTTTGTGGAATCCGTCGCACTGGCGGTTACGCCTCTTGATAGACCCTAGGGCGAAAAGTGTAAAGTCCGTCGAATAAGGAGACGAGGGTTAGGACTAGGGGTAGCTGTAACAGGGCTACTGTTACGCGGCTTACACTGTGAGATTGCAGTGAGGAAGCGTGCAATTTGTGCAGGACCAAATGTAAATTTGGTCCTCCTTAGTTTACCTTAGATAAACTTAGTAAAGACTAATTAATTTATTAATTAGTCTAACACTTAAATATATATATTAATATATATATCTAAGGCTACTTGAGTACTAGAAGGTAAGTTTAAGAGTGAATATATTTATGAATGGTTAAGAGCTAACTAGTATAATTAGACCTAGACTAATCATAGTAACATGTAGTATAAAACTGGTCTGAATGATATTTCTATCATTAGATTACTTGTTAGATTCGATAATAATATCAGAATCTGTTCTCAAAGTGGATTATAACAACTTATAATCCAATATTCACATTTCAGACATTAAGTCTGAAATTGAACTGTGATATTTCTACTTAAATATCACTTATGTAATGGCACCCCATTACATCACCCCCCACTCAAGGTGGTTGGCCAATAATATAAAGTAATATTGGCCAATCGAATGGTGGCACTTGTTGGTCATAACGATACTTTGTTATTACCCATTAACGACCATAAGAAATCAAATGGTCGGGAAACGCGGCGGCGCTCTTAAGGGCGCTACCGATACTGCTAAAGCAGCTCCCACCTCTGCATCACGTGCAGAGGTGTCAACATCGCATGCCGACGCTACTAATGTAGCGTCGAAGAGTAAGCCGAGAGACCCATTGTCTCTCGTAGTAGACGCTGCAGAAGCAGTGTCTAAAAGAGGACGGGAAGATGTCGCTAATGCAACATCTTCCGCACCTTCACCTGCCGCAGGGCGGGTGGCTAAGAAGAAGCCCAACGATATCTTCGGAGAGTCATCTGACTCCGAAGAGGGCGAGGACGACACCGTCCCTGACAACGATTCTAGCGAGCGTAAGCCCGCTAGAATTGCATCGCCGTAAAGTGATGGCGAAGTGGAGTCTGACGCCGTCGATTACGACAGCGACAACTCCATCATACGATGGTACGAGGAGCGTAAAGCTCCTCCTGGTCCTCGTCATTCGCCAGGTCGTAGCGAAGACGACTTTGAGATGGCAGGTGGTGCTCCACCTGCCAAGAAACAACGCGCAGCGAAGCCGCGAAGCGGCTTACGCTGCTTCTAATTCACCATGTCGTACGGAACGCCATGTTCCATACAAAGTGGGGTTTTGGACCCCAGCATGGACGCTTGCGCCCGGAAGTGGTGGGCACACCAAGCGCGTTTGTCAATATCCGTTATTTGACATTAACGCGATTGATGATTGCGAAGACCTTCGCAATCATCATTTCGATCGCAGTACCGACGATAGACGTCGGTACTTCATCGACCTTTTCTATCAGGCTCGTTATTACACGAACTGGAAAGGGTCGCGAAAGAATAGGGACGATAAAGACGCCCTTACTCAAAGTTGGAACGCCTTTGTTTAGAATTACAACAAAGGTCCCGACGATTACGTGAAGAAAATTCACGTAAACCGTGAGCGCTTCTTAAAGCACTCAAGCTCAGGTAAAATGGAGTTTATCCATTTTACTTTCATTAGAGAAGGACTCTCTTGCGGAGTTCCTCCTACAATGAAGTGTCCGTGCTGTCCCACGGGAGCTCCTCGTCTTACTGATAAGGATCTTAGAGGGTACCGAGGTTTCTCAGTACCCGCTAGTGTTAAGAGCCTCATTGATGCTCTTAAAGCATCGGCACCTAGTACCGAAGCTTTGCAGCCACCAACACCTAGTGTTGATGTGCCGCCAGCATCAACACCTAGTGTTGACGCTTCTTTTGAGTTTGAGGAGAAGTTTCCTTCTCAAACTCCTGCAGGAGGTCAGGGGCATCCGCCCTTAGCACCTCAATCGGTTCCCAAGAGTCAAACTCTTGGGAATACCCCAACCAGCGTACCAGGTACTCGGTACGCTGCCCCTTCTTATAGGGAACCGAGCGCTTCGATAGTAAGCGCTCGAGAATGTAACGCTTGTTCCCCTGACTATCAATCAGGGGCGGCGGGGGTTGGTAATTCCCTCGGCGTTGTTGTTGCGGAGCATGGTTACCAGCTCCGCAAGCTTGAGAGGCACTGTAACGCCTTGAGCGAAGACATGTGCCACTCGATGAAAACTTATCGTTCTCATCAAGACGAGATTCGCGACATTCTGAACGCGCATCTCGTGATGCAGCAGAAGAATGATCTTCTGCTGGTCGAGATTGATCGACTAAAGTCGGGGATGGAAACTCTCCAGACTTCTCACAATCGGTTGGAGACCGATTACAAGTCTCTCTTGGGAGACTTGAAGAAGCACGGCATTCGCCGTGGCGATGCGTCTCGTCCGAAGACGTAGACGATCGGTACGGCTTGAGCCTCCCAACGTAAAACGTTGGGTGAAGGCGCATGGCCGCGGGAATGTCTAAAGTGTAGGCATTCCCCTTAACACTTTGGACCTTAAAGGGTCCAATGAATTTAGGCAGCAACTTCCGTGTAGGGAAGTTGCTGATTGCATGTGTAGGCAAATTAGTTGTAGATAACATAACTAATTCACCTTTTTGAAAGGAATTTGTGTTTTTCCTTCCGTTTTTATCTGCATTTTGCTTCTGCTTGTCAAAAGCGGAAGCAAGTGCATCTTTTACATAGCGTATAACAGCTTGGCGCTGTAATACGAATTCATCTACTGTTGGCAGTAGATGGGTTGTTTTCGTTGTCTGCAGCCATTGCTGCAGACACATATTCCGCATAAGCAGCTTCAGTTTCTGAAGCTGCTTGAGTTTCTTCTGTAGCAACAGTAGAAGACTCATCAGTTTCTTCGCAAGTTGCAACTGCAACTTGCGCATCGACTCGCTCGAAATTTGAGCGGGTCCCTCCCCCACTTAGATTTGGCGTACCGCCAAGTAAAGCTGGGGTTCGTGGATGCCTTAAGGCATTCACGTAAAACGGTGTATGCTTAGTAGAAGCATGCACCGAGTTATTTATTGCAAACTCAGTGAGTGGCAAATAGTCACTCCACTGCTCGAAGGCATGCGCGTATGAACGCAGCATGTCGCCGAGAACGCGGTTAACGCGTTCAGTCTGCCCATCCGTTTCCGGATGGTCCGCGGTTGACATCTTCAACTGCGTGCCCAATAACGAGAACGTTTCTTGCCAGAAACGTCCTGTGAATCTCGGATCACGATCCGAGACTATATTTTCCGGCATTCCGTGTAAGCGGAATACCGTGTCAACGAATATCCGCGCCGTTTGCGCAGCGGTGACATTCGCTGACACTGCAGCAAGATGAACCATCTTGCTGAAGCGGTCTACAAAGACCACAATTCCTGTCTTCCGACTGTGATCAGCCGGAAGACCAAAGATAAAGTCCATGGAAATGGACTTCCAACACTCTGTCGGAACCGGCAGAGATTGGAGGGGAGCCTGCGCAGAGTGCGCAGGCTTGACGCGCTGGCATATCTCGCAAGCGCGTACGTACTTGCGTACCCATTTATACTGGTTACGCCAGTAGAAATCGCGTGCGAGAGAAGCATACGTCTTCTCTCGACCTTGATGTCCCGAAATCGGTGCATCATGGTACTCAAACAAAATTTGATGTTTGAGATCATCGTCGTTTGGAACGACGATGCGACTAACATCATCTTGGTCTGTGCTATAAAGCAACAGACCATCGTGCAATCGATAACGATGCACGCAAGCGCGAAGGAACTCTGGAAGTTCCTCGCGCTTCCGATCAGATTGATTACTTAAGTAATCAATCAGCAGACGAGTTTCCTCGTCTGTTTCGTACGCTTGACGTACCTGTCGTACGAGTGACGACGACAGAGCAGTGCAACGTATTGCGTTTGCACTGGTTGCCTCCGTTACAGACGGTTTCGTCTCGTAATCGGGGCGTCGTGATAGCGCATCCGCTATCACGCTCAACTTTCCGGGTTTGTACTCAACCGTGAAGTGGTAATCAGCAAAGAATGACAGCCAACGTGCCATTCTTTGAGAGATGTGTGGTGAATTCACGGTCGTGCTTAACGACGCATGGTCCGTGTAAGCCACAAACGGTCTATCTCCTAAGAGATAGATCCGAAACTTTGCCAGTGCATACTTCATGGCAAGGAGTTCCTTGTCATGCACTGGATAGTTGCGCTCGGCTGGGCGTAACAGACGCGATTGATAGAAGATCACGCGATCACGATCATCGTGATCGCGCTGCATCAAGGCACAGCCGATTTTGAAATCGCTCGCGTCGCAAACGACGTAAAACGGTCGCTCGTTATCGGCTATCGCCAAGACAGGCGCTTCAGTCAAGCTCCGGTTGACTGCATCAAATGCGTCTTGGCACTGGGTATCCAGTACCATTCGACATCTTTCTTCAGTAACTGAGAAAGAGGTCGAATTATACCGGCATAATTGCACGAATATTTGTGCAAGTATGTCGCCAACCCAAGAAACTTTCGAAGTTCCTTGACGTTGTTTGGCGTAGGCCATTCAACGATCATCCTGATCTTTTCCGGATCAGGGCGCACTCCGTTCTTGCCCACAAAGCAGCCAAGAACGGGTATCTCAGGTGCACCAAAGGTGCACTTCTTCAAGTTTGCATAGAGCTTGTGCTTTCGCATAAGCTCTAACACCTGACGTAGATGTCCTTTATGACCATCTACATCAGTCTTACCATGTTCAGCCTTACTATGGATGAACACGTCGTCGAAAAGTAGCTCGGTGCGAACTTTCGCACCGGGCGCAATAGATGCGTGACGCATCTATTGAAGGTGGCAGGGGCATTTGTAAGCCCCTGCGGCATTTTTTTATAAGTCACTCCCAAAGCATACCGCTTGGAGTGCTTACTGCCGTGAGAGGGATATCCTTCTCACGCAAGAGGATTTGGTAGAAACCATCCCTCAAATCGAGAGCACTGAAAACGGTGTTCCCGCTCATGCCATCAATGATGACATCTTTCCGCGGTATCGGCGTCTGCGCCGGTACCGTGGCTGCGTTCAGCTTATTGAAAGCATGAACGATTCTCCACCCACCAGTGGATTTCTTTACGCAAAAGGTGGGACTGGAGTGCGGTGAGGTAGACTCCCGCACATGTCCCGCCTTACGACGAGTTTCAAAGAACTCGTCGATCGCTTTGACTTGGTCACGCGGCAATGGCCATTGCCGCGTGACACAGTACTTCGTACCAGGCACGAGATCAATCTCGTGCCTAGTTCCCTTATCCTTAGGGAGCTCGCAAGGTACTTCTTCTGGGAATACGTCAGCGTATTCCCAAAGTACCTCGTAGTACGGGGAAGTCGCCTTAAGCGACTCCCAGCTCTGCGCTTCAAAGCGCTGAATTTTGGTTTGCTCGTTGGGAACGAGTTCGTTTTTAACGTTCTTTTCAGTGGGAACGAGTTCGTTCCCAATGCCTCTAATTGCAAAGTGGATATTCGTTCACGAATATCCACAACCTCATCAGATGCGACAATGACGCAGATCTGTTCGATCTGATCATTGCGCAAGTTCTTTACGAACTTCTTCCAGCTCAAGGCTGGAAGGGCCATTACCTCTGAACTATAGTTCGGAGGGTTGTCAAGTGTGAGAGCCTGGGTAGCTAATCCAGTCTCTGTCTGCGTCAAGACGTTGATCGTCTCGACGGACACAGCTGCGAGATCAGACGCACTCGTCTGATCTGTTGCCTGATCTGTTGCACGGTGATCATCACTCGTGCACAAGGCCTTCTCTTCATGGTGACCACTGTCTACCATGATGCTCATGCACTCACGACTGCTCTCGGTCGTGAGTTTTATATTTTCGACACGGAAGTCATTTGCTTCCGTGACGGTTTCGTTCTTTTCACGGTGGGTGTTTCCCACCGTGTGCATGTTCTCTATACCACGACCGTCATCGGTCGTAGTAGTAACTTCAACACGGGAGTGCTTTGCACCCGTGTTGCACACATTACTGACACGCAACGACTCGTTCGTTGCGTGTGTAAGTCCCTCTGGACTTTGGTCAGCGGGTGTACTATCCGCTGACCTAGTCGGATCAGATCTGGTGGTGCCATCGCTACCCACCAGACTGTCTGACTCTGCGGTTGTATCGTTAGATACAGCCGGATTACTCACAGGGTGATCAGATCCTGTGAGACCGCCGCAGTCGATCGACAGGTTAACCCAGTCGATCGTTGGTTGATGCTTGGACATCCAAGGGATGCCCAAGATCACATCGAACTTGTCGTCAAGATCGAGGACGATGTATTCGTCCTCGAACGACAGTTCGTCTAACTCAAAGCGTGTGCGAATCACACGCTTTGGTATAGTCACGGTTGCACCTGTTGCTAACCGGACTGACAACATGCTTCGTGGAGATTCAATCTCCACGAAGTTCAACGACGTTAGAACCTCAGTTCTAACGAAATTGTTTGACGCTCCTGTGTCAAACAGAGCACGCATGGGGACATCGTTTCCATGTGGCTTAACTTCAAGGGTGATGAGAGGTTTCTCTTCACCCTGCACACGTTGACAGGACATAGTCCCGTCTGGGGCTATTATCCTCACATGCCCGATGTCGGCATGTGAGATAACCCGTCCAGTAGGGCGCCCCGCCCCTACTGGTTGTTGACGTTTTTTGCATCAACAGAGGGTTGCCCCTGTTGATGTCGCTTGCCAGCGGACTGTCCAGTCCGCTGACTGCGTGGCGCCGGACGCGGCGCCATACATTCATGGGCGTAATGGCCCATCTTCGCGCATCGATTGCAGCGAAGGAACTTCTTGTTCTTCGGTTGCCTCGGAGTCGAGGCAACTGCAACCGATAGGTCCATAGGTTCTGGACCTCCTCCGCCCGTGCTCTGGCGCGGGTGTTGGTGTCTCGGGACGAAGTGTGAACTTCGTCTCGATTGGAAGTTTTGGTTAGTATTAACATGCTGCATTGGCGGCATGTTAAAGTCGAAAGGCGCTTGCGCTTTTCGACTAACCCCAGCATGCGCTGCTGATTGGCGCATGCTGAATTCCTCCCGGATGCTTTGGTCTATAGCATCCCTCAGAGTCTTTGGGGGAACCCGATAAAGACTCTGTTTGATGGGACCGTCATTCAGTCCCTTCATGAAGCCAGTGACCTGCATGGCAGGGGGCACCGGCTCGTATACAATATTTGATAACAAATATTGTATTTTCTGAGCGTACGCATGTAGGCTCAGCTTGCCCTGCCTGAGTTCCATGAACTCTTCACGGCAGCTAAGCTCCATTTCTGGAGCTTCGAAGTTGAGCTTTAGCTCAGCTTTTAAGTCCTGATACGTCAGGAACGCAGATCCATCAGTGGATCTGCGGCTCATCGCCCATGCCCTGGCGCGACCGCCTAGGCATGTGGTGGCGAAAAAAGCTTGTGAACGCGGGTCCACAATCTTTTGCGCAGAGAGGGCATCTTCCACCTCTGCGAACCACCTACGAAGGGGTTCACCCCCTTCGCCAGTAAAGGGCGGAATCCGCGCCTTTACTACTTCAACGCTCGCACTAGGTGCGGGCGCTGCTGTTGCCGCCGCCGTTTGGGAGCGCAATATTGCATTGCGCACCTGGGGGTCGACATACATTTTCTTGAAACGGGAAACCGTTTCTAAAGCATCCTCCGAGGTTTTACCACGGAGGAGAGTGATGATTTCGGGCCCTATGGTCCGAATCATCTCGGTCACTGTGGTCACAGCACTCGGTGACCAGTTAGGGAAGTTTTCCCTAACTAAATCTTGCGCGAGCTGACGCTCACGCTCACGTTCACTGGCTGTTGCCATGACAGCCAGCGGCTCTTAAACCTTCGTTCCGCTAGTTAACTAGCGGAACGCGTCAACAGTGGTCGTTTAGACGGACCACAAAGTGCTACCAGGTGTAACAGGGCTACTGTTACGCGGCTTACACTGTAAGATTGCAGTGAGGAAGCGTGCAATTTGTGTAGGACCAAATGTAAATTTGGTCCTCCTTAGTTTACCTTAGATAAACTTTAATAAAGACTAATTAGTGTATTAATTAATCTATCACTTAAGTATATATATATACCTAAGGCTACTTGAGTACTAGAAGGTAAGTTTAAGAGTGAATATATTTATGAATGGTTAAGAGCTAACTAGTATAATTAGACCTAGACTAATCATAGTAACATGTAGTATAAAACTGGTCTGAATGATATTTCTATCATTAGATTACTTGTTAGATTCGATAATGATATCAGAATCTGTTCTCAAAGTGGATTATAACAACTTATAATCCAATATTCATATTTCAGACATTAAGTCTGAAATTGAACTGTGATATTTCTACTTAAATATCACTTATGTAATGGCACCCCATTACAGTAGCTCCTGGGCGGAAATTTCACCGAGGAGCTCGATTGGCAATATACTTAAAGTTTGTATACTGCGGGGGCTGGGCCGAGAATATTCGATCGGCCAGCTAAACCAATGACAATAAAGGGGTAAATCCAAACGTGTACGTAAAGGGGAATCC
>MIQA02023347.1:0-19666 GCA_001887855.2 Sclerospora graminicola
CAGTCTGGTGGGTAGCGATGGCACCACCAGACCTGATCCGACTGGGTCAGCGGATAGTACACCCGCTGATCAGAGTCCAGAGGGACGCGAACACGCGACGAACGAGTCGTTGCGTGTCAGTAATGTGTGCAACACGGGCGCAAAGCACTCCCGTGTTGAAGTTACTACTACGACCGATGACGGTCGTGGTATAGAGAATGCACACGCGGTGGGAAACACCCACCGTGAAAAGAATGAAACCGTCACGGAAGCAAATGACTTCCGTGTCGAAAATAAAGAACTCACGACTAAGAGCAGTCGAGAGTGCATGAACACCATGGTAGACAGTGGTCACCATGAAGAGAAGGCCTTGCGCACGAGTGATGATCACCGTGCAACAGATCGGACGAGTGCGTCTGATCTCGCAGCTGTGTCCGTCGAGACGATCAACGTCCTGACGCAGACAGAGACCGGATTAGCTACCCAGTCTCTCACACTTGACAATCCTCCAAACCTAAGTTCAGAGGTGATGGCCCTTCCAGCCTTGAGCTGGAAGAAGTTCGTAAAGAACTTGCGAAATGATCAGATCGAACAGATCTGCGTCATTGTCGCATCTGATGAGGTTGTGGATATTCGCGAGCGAATATCCACTTTGCAATTAGAAGGCATCGGGAACGAACTCGTTCCCAATGAAAAGAACGCTGAGAACGAACTCATTCCCAGTGATCAAACCAAAGTTCAGCGCTTTGAAGCGCAAAGCTGGGAGTCGCTTAAGGCGACTTCTCCGTACTACGAAGTACTTTGGGAATACGCTGACGTATTCCCAGAAGAAGTACCTTGCGAGCTCCCCAAGGATAAGGGAACGAGACACGAAATCGATCTCGTCCCCGGCACGAAGTACTGTGTCACGCGGCAATGGCCATTGCCGCGCGATCAAGTCAAAGCCATCGACGAGTTCTTTGAAACTCGTCGTAAGGCGGGACATGTGCGGGAGTCTACCTCACCGCACTCCAGCCCCACCTTCTGCGTTAAGAAATCCACTGGTGGGTGGAGAATCGTTCATGCTTTCAATAAGCTGAACGCAGCCACAGTACCGGCGCAGACGCCGATACCGAGAAAGGATGTCATCATCGATGGCATGAGCGGGAGCACCGTTTTCAGTGCTCTCGACTTGAGGGATGGTTTCTACCAAATCCTTATGCGTGAGAAGGATATCCCTCTCACGGCTGTAAGCACCCCAAGCGGTATGCTTTGGGAGTGGCTTGTGATGCCACAGGGGCTTCGAAATGCCCCTGCCACCTTCAACAGATGCGTCACACATCTATTGCGCCCGGTGCGAGAATTCGCACCGAGCTATTTTGACGACGTGTTCATCCATAGCAAGGCTGAACATGGCAAGACTGATGTAGACATTCATAAAGAACATATACGTCAGGTGTTAGAGCTTATGCGCAAGCACAAGCTCTATGCAAATTTAAAGAAGTGCACCTTTGGTGCACCTGAGATACCCGATCTTGGCTGCTTTGTAGGCAAGAATGGAGTGCGCCCCGATCCAGAAAAGATCAGGGTGATCGTTGAATGGCCTCCGCCAAACAACGTTAAGGAACTTCGAAAGTTCCTTGGACTGGCGACATATTTGCACAAATATTCGTGCAATTATGCCGGTCTGATCCGACCTCTTTCCCAATTATTAAAGAAAGATGTCGAATGGCGCTGGGATACCCAGTGCCAAGATGCATTTGATGCAGTCAAGCGTAGCTTGACTGAAGCTCCCGTCTTGGCAATAGCCGATAACGAGCGACCGTTCCACGTCGTATGCGACGCGAGCGATTTCGCCATCGGCTGCGCCCTGATGCAGCGCGATCACGATGATCGTGATCGCGTGATTTATTATCAATCGCGTCAGCTGCGCCCAGCCGAACGCAACTATCCAGTGCATGACAAGGAACTCCTTGCCATGAAATACGCACTGGCAAAGGTTCGGATCTATCTCTTAGGAGATAGACCGTTTGTGGTTTACACGGACCATGCGTCGTTACGCACGGCCGTGAATTCACCACACATCTCCCAAAGAATGGCACGTTGGCTATCATTCTTTGCGGAATACAACTTCACGGTTGAATACAAACCGGGAAAGTTGAACGTGATAGCGGATGCGCGATCACAACGCCCCGATTACGAGACGAAACCGTACGTAACCGAGGCAACCAGTGCAAACGCAATACGTTGCACTGCTCTGTCGTCGCCACTCGTACGACAAGTACGTCAAGCGTACGAAACAGACGAGGAAACTCGCCTGCTGATTGATTACCTAAGTAATCAATCTGATCGGAAGCGCAAGGAACTTCCAGAGTTCCTTCGCGCATGCGTGCATCGTTATCAATTGCACGATGGTCTGTTGCTTTATAGCACAGACCAAGATGATGTTAGCCGCATCGTCGTTCCAAACGACGATGACCTCAAACATCAAATATTGTTTGAGTACCATGATGCACCGATTTCGGGGCATCAAGGTCGAGAAAAGACGCATGCTTCTCTAGCACGCGATTTCTACTGGCGTAACCAATATAAATGGGTACGCAAGTACGTACGCGCTAGCGAGATATGCCAGCGCGCCAAGACTCCGCACTCTGCGCAGGCTCCCCTCCAATCTCTGCCGGTTCCGACAGAGTGTTGGAAGTCCATTCCATGGACTTCATCTTTGGTCTTCCGGCTGATCACAGTCGGAAGACAGGAAGTGTGGTCTTTGTAGACCGCTTCAGCAAGATGGTTCATCTTGCTGCAGTGTCAGCGAATGTCACCGCTGCGCAAACGGCGCGGATATTCGTTGACACGGTATTCCGCTTACACGGAATGCCGGAAAACATAATCTCGGATCGTGATCCAAGATTCACAGGACGTTTCTGGCAAGAAACGTTCTCGTTATTAGGCACGCAGTTGAAGATGTCAACCGCGGACCATCCGGAAACGGATGGGCAGACTGAACGCGTTAACCGCGTTCTCGGAGACATGCTGCGTTCATACGCGCATGCCTTCGAGCAGTGGAGCGACTATTTGCCACTCACTGAGTTTGCAATAAACAACTCGGTGCATGCTTCTACTAAGCATACACCGTTCTACGTGAATGCCTTAAGGCATCCACGAACCCCGGCTTTACTTGGCGGTACGCCAAATCTAAGTGGGGGAGGGACCCGCTCAAATTTCGAGCGAGTCGATGCACAAGCTGCAGTTGCAACTTGCGAAGAAACTGATGAGCCTTCTACTGTTACCACAGAAGAAACTCAAGCAGTTTCGGAAACCGAAGCCGCTTATGCGGAATATGTGTCGGCAGCAATGGCTGCAGACAATGAAAACAACCCATCTACTGCCAATAAAGCAGTAGATGAATTCGTATTACAACGTCAAGCTGTAATACGCTATGTAAAAGACGCGCTTGCTTCCGCTTTTGACAAGCAGAAGCAGAATGCAGACAAAAATGAAAGGAAGAACACAAATTCTTTTCAAAAAGGTGAATTAGTTATGTTATCTACAACTAATCTGCCTACACATGCAATTAGCAACTTCCCTACACGGAAATTGCTCCCTAAGTTCATTGGGCCCTTTAAGGTCCAAAGTGTTAAGGGGAATGCCTACACTTTAGACATTCCCGCGGCCATGCGCCTCCATCCAACGTTTTACGTTGGGAGGCTCAAGCCGTACCGATCGTCTACGTCTTCGGACGAGACGCATCGCCACGGCGAATGCCGTGCTTCTTCAAGTCTCCCAAGAGAGACTTGTAATCGGTCTCCAACCGATGGTGGGAAGTCTGGAGAGTTTCCATCTCCGACTGTTGTCGATCGATCTCCGACTTTAGTCGATCAATCTCGACCATCAGAAGATCATTCTTCTTTTGCATCACGGCATGCACGTTCAGAAAATCGCGAATCTCGTCCTGATGACAACGATAAGTTTTCATCTAGTGGCACATGTCCTCGCTCAAAGCGTTACAGTGCTTCTCAAGCTTGCGGAGCTGGTAACCATGCTCCGCAACAACAACGCTGAGGGAATTATCAGCCCCCGCCGCCCCTGATTGACAGTCAGGGGAACAAGCGTTACATTCTCGAGCGCTTACTTTCGAAGCGCTCAGTTCCCAATAAGAAGGGGCAGCGTACCGAGTACCTGGTGCGCTGGTTGGGATATTCCCAAGAGTTTGACTCTTGGGAACCGATTGAGGTGCTAAGGGCGGATGCCCCTGACCTCCTGCGTGAGTTTGAGAAGGATACTTCTCCTCAAACTCAAAAGAAGCGTCAACACTAGATGTTGATGCTGGCGGCACATCAACACTAGGTGTTGGTGGCTGCAAAGCTTCGGTACTAGGTACCGATGCTTTAAGAGCATCGATGAGGCTCTTAACACTAGCGGGTACTGAGAAACCTCGGTACCCTCTTAGCTCCTTTTCGGTTAGACGAGGAGCTCCCGCGGGACAACACGGACACTTCATGTTCGAAGGAACCCCGCAAGAGAATCCCTCTCTAATGCAAGTGAAATGGATAAACTCCATTTTACCTGAGCGTGAGTGCTTTAAGAAGCGCTCGCGGTTTATGTGAATTTTCTTCACGTAATCGTCGGGACCTTTGTTGTAATTCTCAACAAAGGCATTCCAACTCTGAGTAAGGGCGTCTTTGTCGTCCCTATTCTTTCGCGACCCTTTCCGGCTCGTGAAATAACGAGCCTGGAAGAAAAGGTCGATGAAGTACCGACGTCTATCGTCAGTACTACGATCAAAATGACGATTGCGAAGGTCTTCGCAATCATCAAGCGCATTAATGTCAAATAATGGATATTGACAATCGCGCTTGGTGTGCCCACCACTTCCGAGGGCAAGCGTCCATGCTGGGGTCCAAAACCCCACTTGGTACGGAACATGACGTTCCATACGACATAGTGAATCAGAAGCAGCGTAAGCCGCTTCTGCACGTTGTTTCTTGGCAGGTGGAGCACCACCTGTCACCTCAAAGTCGTCTTCGCTACGACCTGGCGAATGACGAGGACCAGGAGGAGCTCTACGCTCCTCATACCACCGTTTAACGGAGTTGTCGCTGTCGTAATCGACGGCGTCAGACTCTACTTCGCCATCACTTAACGGCGAAGCAATTTTAGCGGGCTTAACCTCGCTAGAATCGTTGGCAGGGACGGTATCGTCCTCTCCCTCCTTCTCGGAGTCAGATGACTCTCCGAAGAGGTCATTGAACTTCTTCTTGGACACCCGCCTTGCGGCAGGTGGAGACACGGAAGATGTTGCATTCGCGACATCTTCCCGCCCTCCCTTAGACACTGCTTCCGCAGCGTCTACTACGAGAGACAAGGGGTCTCTCGGCTTTGTCTTTCGCTTCGACGCTACATTCGGAGCGTCGGCATTCGATGACACCTCCGCACGTGATGCAGAGGTGATGGCTGTTTCCACAGTATCGGCAGTGCCCGTAAGAGCGCCGCTGCGTCTGCTGACCATTTGTTTTCTTATGGTCAAAATGAGTTATAACAGAATATCGTTATGACCAACAAGTGCCACCATTCGATTGGCCAATATTACAATTATATTATTCGCCAACCAGCTTGACTGGGGGGTGACGTAATGGGGTGTCATTACATAAGTGATATTTGAGTAGAAATATCACAGTTCAATTTCAGACTTAATACCTGAAATGTGAATATTGGATTATAAGTTGTCATAATCCACTTTGAGAACAGATTCTGATATTATCGAATCTAACAAGTAATCTAATGATAAAAATATCATTAGATCAGTTTATACTACATGTTACTATGATTAGTCTAGGTCTAATTATACTAGTTAGCTCTTAACCATTCATAAATATATTCACTCTTAAACTTACCTTCTAGTACTCAAGCACCCTTAGGTGTATATAATAACATATATATATAGTTAAGTGATAGATTAATTAATACACTAACTAGTTTCTATCTAAGTTTATCTAAGGTAAACTAAGGAAGACCAAATTTACATTTGGTCCTACACAAATTGCACGCTTCCTCACTGCAATCTTACAGTGTAAGCCGCGTAACAGTAGCCCTGTTACAACGTTTCCCAGCTCCAGATACGTCGATTTTTGGCATGAGCCCGCCCCAAGCTGGATGTAGGCACAATTAACGATGGCGCGAGAGGTCGTCGTGGTCGCAGCGACCGCGCTGATGCGGAATTAGTCGCGACGCTCGCGCAAACCATCGCACTCATTTCCCTTTTTTATCGACCCAACATTCGTACCTTAGTGAAGTGTCTTTGGACTTTTATATTAAAATTTACTTAGCACCAATTCTGCCTTATATTCCTGGACACGTAGGCGCGGCCTTATATTTCTGGACAGAGGAAGTATGCAGTTTAGGCTCAGTGAGCATGGTGTGTATTCCACTCCTCGAAACAGCTGGTCTTCAAGGTAAAGTACTTACAAAGGTTGAATCTGGTGCAAGCATTTGGTCGTGTAAGCACTTGATATTGATCTGCAGTCAGATCCCCTCTCCACGAGTACAAACTTTCCTTTGTTCAAATTCCGCAACGGTTTCAGTTTAAACTTTCTTTCGTTCAAATTCCACAACGGTTTCAATTACGGTTTTCAATTGCTCGACATTGAACCCATAAAAATTCGAGATGTTCCTTTTCGTGTTTAGTCGCTCTATTGAACACAGTTTGATTCCGCAATTGACATAGCCATATCATGGCTATATCACACATTCCTTTCCAGATTTGCTCAAATTGAGGGAGGAACTCCGAATCAAATCTTTCATGTCTCTTCATCATCGCCTCTGGTATCGCCAATACCAAATGATGGAAACCACCGCATATTAATGGTTTTGTAAATTCTCCTCTCGTATCGTTGTTCCCAACTAATGTTGTAGTAATCTCGTCCAAAAGGCTTGCACTCGTTGATGTGGTGTAGTCACGCTCAGAAATTCTTTCCGAGGTGCGAACACCCACGGGGGGACTGTCGGAGGGGGTACTCCGTCTATCCAGTCTTGGTCTGAATCAGCATCAAGCTGGTTGGACCGGTCACTTCCACCACCTTGACTGTGACGACTGGAATGATCCATCTCTTTAAATCTCACCTTGTATACCCGTCAGCACTGGCGGTTACGCTCTCCTGGTGGACTCCAGGGCGAAACGTTAATAGCCGGTTAAGGCAGGTGAACGAGGGTTAGGACTAGGGTTGCTCCTGGGCGGAAATCTTCACCCAGGAGCGGACTGGCGTTATACTTGATTTCAGTATATCGCAAACGCTGGATCGAGATTACTCAATCGGCCAGCCAACCAAAGATAATAAAAGGGTTACCCCAATCTTACGCGTAGTCGAAAAATTCCACGGTCCTACACAGTAATCCAAAACTTCACCTTCATTTCCTATACAACTTAACCGTGTTCCAAACACGGGCGACTTTAGTGAGTATATAGTTTCTCAGATGACTCCCTGTCAGGGGACTTCCAGTGGGTTCCTTTTAACCTTCCCCGGGCAAACCAATAACAACTAGAGGGGCCCTTGTTAACCCTCTGCTGTGGACCAATGGCGACTTGTGTCTTAGAAAGAGAAACGTATACTGATATTTATCCCTAAGTCCATACAAGCCTATGATTTACCTTACCCAAAATAGAGCGGCCAGCGTGACCCGGACGATTGTGTACATTACCCGAAATAGCGCGACCAGCCTAACCTGGACGCTAGTGTACCGTATCCGAAATAGAGCGACCAGATGCTCGTGTACCGTACCCGAAATAGCGTGACCAGCCTGACCTGGACGCTTGTGTACGATACCCAAAACAGAGGGCCAACCTGTATGGTCACTCATATCGATCTGGACGGCACCGGGTGGCCTGGCCATTATCTTTAATATTTTCTTCTTGGCCACTCGTTTAGTTGTCGGTACTTCACCCGGCTACCACATGGGTATGACCTCGCATCCATCCTTTTACCGTCCGCAACTATCGGCCGCTTCTAGCCAAACTTGATCCGACTGGTCGACTCCGAGCAACGTTGCTGGCCTGACTGGACCACCTCCCATCGCTTCTGTTCCGCATCCAAATACTAGTCTGACGCTTCCGATCCTACCTCCCACTGCCGCCATCCGATGTCCATTAACGGCTGACCCGGGCAGCCAATTCAGTTCGTTTTTTTCTACCAATCAGGTTGGCGGATTTATCCCTCATCAGTCTGTTAACCAATTCCGGAGCCACTTCACCACAGCTTTCTTGTCGCAGCCGCACAACGGTTGAGGCACGATCTCACTACGCATATACTAACTCCATTTACCGAGCACATGTCGGGTTTTGAAGAACGCGATGTGGGCCCATTGCGGCCCGTCCCCTCAGGCCAGCTAGACCACCAGTAGGTTACCTAAGTGCACGATCTTCTTGACTTGGACATCGAACAGGGCAGCTGGAAAGAACCAACCTGAAGAATCAGATCCCTGCACTGACTGCCCAGGTGGCTGCGTTGGAAAAGAAAAAGACTGAGCTGACGTTAGCTGCTGAATTGGCAAACCGTGGAGCAGATGAGGCCAATGCCCGGGGACTGCTTGATGCTCTAGGTTCCCAGGGTCGTATCGCTCAATTGGAGAACGAGTTAGTTGACCTTGCACGTGAGAGTGATCGATACAAATTGCTGTCCCATTTCACCGACTCTCTTCGCATCGTGCATCAGAGGATGATCTCCACCTCGATATGCCAACGTAAGTGTAGCCGTTCTTGTCTCAATTTGCTTCTTCAGCTGCTCACCCATTATGTCCTGTGCAGGAACCGACATCTTGCACCTCCGTACCTTGCTGGTCAAGTTTTCCCATGCTGCCGGGAAATAGCCAAGTGTTACGTGCGGTACGTCCACATCTCTCAACAATAGAAGTATCGCGTGTGGATCTGGAGGGGCTCAGCATCCGCGTCATGCGAAATCTGGAGAGGCGCTAGAAGCATTTGCGACAGATGACTTCCGAGTTGCCCGGCCTTCAAACCCATATCCAACAATACCAGGAACTATATGTCAAAGTCAAGAAAAATGTGGTTCAATCCAGGGAAGTGGTCTCCGATCTCCTAGAGCAGCGAGCAGACACCTTGTCGGCGATACGAACTTCCAGGGACTGACTGGCAAAAAGTGTGCTAGGGTGGCACATCTGATGCAGGGCCCGCGCCTATCCGTCGTGCCATCCGGCATCTCCTCAACCTGGCCTGACCTCTGGGCCTTGGTGCCGCCGCCGACCCGTTCTTGCCAATGCCCGCTAACTCTGGCACAAGCATCGAAACCGCCGAAGAGACCTTGTCCACCACCGACTACCTGTAGACTGCAGATACCGGAGTAATGGCGGCATCTCCATTCTCCAACGACGAGCATCTCGGTCGCGCCTTCGGGTGCACCCAACTGGGATCGAGGTCTCCAAGGTGGATCTAGGATCCCATCCATATGCTTCGTAAAAAGGGGTACTCGATCGTAAGATGAGTTAATAGTAAAGACTAGTCTTTCGGCATATTCGTCCCTGATAGCCCAGGTTAGAGTCTGCACCATATTTTTGGCCTTCCCATTCCCCTGCGGGTGGTAGGCCATGGTCGCACTCTGTCTTTTTGGTCTAAACTTTTATTGAACGCTCGAAACACTTCCGACATGAACCCCAGTTCCCGTGAATGTCTAATAACCTCACTGCCCCCAAAACGTCTGAACACACATTCCTCATAGCTTTGAGCTACTTGCTGTGCCGTACGGTTGGAACTTGCTTTGGCTATGACCAATTCATTAAACAGGTCAGTCCAGATTAACAATTCGGTATATCCATTTCAAGACATAGGCACAGACGGAATGTGGTCCATCGAGATGACTTGGAATGGCTAAGTTGCCTGTATATTTTCAGGTGACCGCTCCTCAGTGGTTGGCCGGCCCTTCCCCATCTCACAATCAGGGCAGCTCCCTACGTAGGTTTGCACACCGCGGTAGAGGCCTTTTCAGTGAAAGGGTACTTTAATCTTGTGGTAAGTCCATCCAATACCCTGGTGTCCCCATTCCAAGCTTACATGATAATGGTGGAGGGCATCTGGTTGTAAGTTTGCACCACCAGATATGCCGACTTGTCCCTATCAGCATCTCGCTGGTCGGCATCGCGGTAAAAAACAGCAACCCATCCTCATACACTTCGTAATATGGAGCCACCTTAAGGCATTCCTTGACCTTTTCTACACTCAACTTTTCCACTTCTCCATTCAAATACGCCCTAAGATTCACTATCCGCTCCTCTTCGTCCTGTACTTTGAGGATCCGTTCTGCCCGCAACTGCTGCAATATTCTTTCATTTATCACCTATGTAGGCGGCGAGTTGGTGGCAAACGAACGACGCCTCTGCGACCGGGTGACAGCATTCAATTGAACTACCGCACAGGTGTCGGCTGTCCAAATAAGCCCAGATAGTCGATTGACCTCCACTAACTCCAATAGCAGGGTTAGATCTGAGGCCGTAACTTCGACTTGGTCCCGCATGGTCAAAGTGGTCAGATGGTCTGAACTTCTTTTCCACTCTCTTAACATGTAGCATTTCATGTTCTGGTCATTTCCTTAAAGCTGACATGACACAGTCATTTAACAGTTTTAGTTCTGGGGCCTTGCAGTCAGTCTCCCGGGTGATTTGTCTAATCACTAGGCTGGAGTCGCCACGTATGATAATTCGCCCCTGTTTCTTGCCGACCAGCAAGTCAAAACATAACAACTGTCCTCGGTACTCAGCATCATTTACTGTTATACTGGGCGTAAAAATTGGAAGCGGCAGCCACCACTTCCCACTCGGGCAGCTTCTTCACGATGGCACTGTAAGCACCCACTCCCTTTTTGACACTGGCGACCCATCAAAACTCAACACCATTAACCCTTCAGCTAGACCGACGGTTGGTGGCGGGAGTGTGATAGACTGCCGTGGCTGCTTCCGGAGTGCTATCGCTATCAAAGCCTCTTCCACCTCTGTATTTGGGGTGATGCTTGCCGCTAATGTCTCGAGTATCTCCTTCTCTCTTTTAGTACATTTTATCACTTCTAGCGACCACTGGGACAATGGGGCAGCCCATCTGCCTGACCGACCATCAATCCTATTCGCAGTAAGAAGTCTGCCACGAACCTTGCCTTGTAGCGCTCTACCGTCCCATCAGCCTTTAGCTTCGTCTAGTACACCTAATTTGTTGGTAGGGGCTTCTTGTGTACATCTCTTCGAACAATTTTCTAAGTCCTAAGCTCTTCTAGAGCTGCAATCTCAGTATTTTCTTCCTAACTTCATTTTTCCGATTCGCCACCATGGTGTGCCTCTGGGAAGCTTGAAGGATCGGACACCGATGCCATTTTTCCATCATTCGTAACGTTCATGTCACAAACTGCGAAAGCAAACAATAAATTCTTTTCACCTTGGCTTGATGTCTCTTGGTCTCCTTCTTCACAGTTTTGAATATTCGTAGCGTCCTTTTTTATCTTCGTTGTCAATGTCATTGCCTTAGGCGTCTTCTTCACTTTTCGACTCTTGGTGCCGTCGCCGTAATAGTTTCGTTCCGTCGTTCGGTTGCAACGTCATCACTCGTCCTCACTGTATGTCCCGAAACTCGTCCTGTATGTTCATCTTCACTTTCGTCCTCATCTTGTTCTTCTTCACTTCCTCCTTCGAGCGCTCGAATAATGTTTTGGTTTGCTTCGTCTCAATGTGGAAAACGTGACGTGTCGTAGTCACCAGCCGATCCTTCATAAGCAAAACTTTGTAGCCCCGTTTTTACCCAAATTAGCGCACTTTCGGCGTGTTTTTTTCGGTGATTTCGTTTTGTTATCACGCCATACTACACCAGCTACATCTGGAACAGAAGCCCGACGTGGTCGACTCCGAGAAGTGCGTAAATGTTAACGAAGAAAAAAACAAATGTGACTGATATTGTGCTCTTTGGTTTGTCGTGCATGCGCCGCTTCCAACTAGTACACGTGCGACACTCCCGTATTAAATATCATACACCGGGCCATATTGAATATGGTCCGGTTTATCCGATTTGCTTAGCCGTTGGAAGCTGGGATTCAAGCTTCCGTAACTTATCTTCTTACGCCTGTCCTGTTACAAATCAGATTCACATTGCGTTTTTCCCCGCCTCCATCTGTTCTAGAGCGTGAATGCGGCAATTAAATTCACTCTCGAACCAAACCAAAAAATTCGAACAACTTTGCTGCTTGATCCTTAGTTTTGGCAGCAAAGACCCGCACGTAATTAGAAAAATGGTCCACGAACGCCACGAGATACCAATTTCCACGCCTATCTCTTGGCGTGATAGGTCCCTTCAGTCGCTACATAAAACGCCACCAATGCGGTCTATGGACGCGTTTTGTCCGGAATCTTTCTGCGACTGTTTTGTTTTTGTAGCATCCCGTACCGCACATGTCAGGCAGTTTTCCCTGCGTCGATCAGTGTGTTTAATTCCAGACGCAGGGAATTTTGCCAGCCTTTCGATCGTGTCGTAGGCTAGGTGGACTTACACAAAAATTGAACTGATGTAACGTTCCTTCTTGATAGTCGTCACTAGGTCCTTGTGGCATCACATTCATCACCATATTCGAAAAAACACTTGTGCTCTCTCCCGTTTCTTTGTTATGCGCAAATTTGCAGTGAACACATAACCAAAACCATTGACTTCAAACAGAACTTCATTTCTGCACACAAGTTGCATGCTTTTGCCATTGTCCCTCAATACGCATCCCTTTTATCTGAGACAGCCCAGAGAAATCAGTTTTTTTTCGAGTTTCGGTGCAAAATACACCTCTGTTAGCACTATGGTGCAGAGTTGGGAGTGTTACACTCCCAACTCTCGTGACTTGCCATCTGGAAGCGTCATGTTTTCTCCTTCGACGCAGTCTCTGGCGCCACTAATATCTCTGCGCTTGACACTAAATGTCGGCTAGCGCCGCTGTTGATAATCCAGATGTTTTCGTTAAACATAATGTCACAGCTTGTCGCTTCAAAATTCTCTCTTTTACTCTCTGTCGTCGATAATACGAAACGCTTCTAGTTGTTTCCATCCTTCAAACGCTTTTCATTCCGTTCAAAACGCTTGTTTGATGTTCTCCCTACATTTTGTCGGCAATACTTTTGAATGCGGCCCTCCATACCACAATTAAAACACATCCGCTTTCTCTTTTGCCCTTTTACGGACCTCACCAAGCTTTTTTCCAGATTTTCTGCTCTTGTTGGCGTCGTCATTGGGTTCTTGTGCCCAGGCAACAAGCTCTTGAGCGTGCATCATATAGTACTGTCTCGATGGATCATAGCGTATCATCAACGCTAATCTTAGATGTGGCGCTGCGTGCTTTAAAATGTTTTCCACTATTAACTGTTCATGCGACCCCCTCTCTTTAGCTAAGACCACCAAGTACAGGAAATGTTGGGTCCATGTCCTGCGCGGGTCTTTCTCAGCCGCAAACATCAGTGCGGCATGGTGATGCATGATGTTGACCTTGAAAGCGTTCAACATTTGATCCAACACAAAATAAAGTTGTTGTGACGTTTACCACCATGTCGCTATATTCGCTTTGAAATAGTTCGACGCCACACATTCTAAGTTTTCTCCCAACTTGCTTACTTTGAGCCTTTCGGTCCAAACAAAATCAGACGATAGATCGGCAATTTCCAGAGCTTCGATAAACAGGTACGCCCACTGTTTAAAGTTCGCTTCAAGACCGGGATAAACTTCAATTTCCAGTGAATCATATTTTTATGCCCCCAGGTGGGCCACAAATCTGTGAAGCGTAATGTCCAGGCAATTTAGCTCCACCTACAGTCCCTTGTGGTGTCACTCCAGCCGCCTGACCTTGGTGAAGATTTGGTGCACTGGCACGTACTGCACCACCTCTTTCAATGCCGTTGTCAGCGCTGAGATCGTAAATTGTCATCCTTTGTCCGAACGGTCCATAATTCTTAATCGTGTCTCTAAACACACTTCCACCTCCCGTACAGGCGAGTCCTTTCTTGATCCCGGCGATGTGCTGGGGCAGATGGCGTCGAACGATCAACTTCCATCATTTACACGCGTTCCTCAAGTTTTTAACGCATTCCAGTAGCGCTGCCACATTGGCCACCGGCGCTTCCATTTTGATTTCCTCCATGTGAAAAAACGTAACTCCACAAAAATAATTAACACGTAAATAGTCTAGAAAAACGTAAATCCACAACGTAATTCTAAAAAACGAAACCTTACTGCGTCTTGACCCTCTAATGCGGGGACTTTCAAAATGATTTCTGGTGTTAATCAAAAATCAGAAATTTCAAACTTGTGTCTTCTTTAATACGACCTGATCCCCGTGAACCTTGGGCTCATAACCTGTAGGAAGTATTTGTATGCTACTTATACTCATCAGTGACCGTGTGTCTACTGGGAGTGTATGCAAGCGTGAGATATACTGGTCTGTTACTACCAGTGCAACAGGCTCACTGTTATTGGCTTACACTGTGAAATTGCAGTGAGGAAGCGTGCAATTAGTTAGGACCAAATATAAAATTTGGTCCTCCTTAGTTTATTTAAGACAAACTTTAGGTAGACTATTTAGTTAACCAAATAGTCTATTAAATATATATATATCTATTAGTATATATACCTAAAGCCACAAGAAGGTAAGTTTAAGAGTGAATATATTATGAGTTGTTTGGAGTTAATAACTATAATTAATCTTAACAAATCATACAAACATGTAGTATAAAGCTGATCTAAATGATATCTTTATCATTAGATTTTTTGTTAGATTCGATGATTGTATGAGAATCTGTTCTCAAGATGGATTATAACAACTTATAATCCAATATTCGCATTTTAGACTTTAAGTCTGAAATTGAACTGTGATATTTCAACTTACATATCATTTATGTAATGGCACCCCATTACAGTCCGGCTAGCCTTCCTATCCACCCCCACTCAAGGTGGTTGGCCAATAATATAATGTAATATTGGCCAATCGAATGGTGGCACTTCTTGGTCATAACGATATTCTGTTATAACCCATTAACGACTATAAGAACTAATGGTCAACAAACGCAGCGGCGCTCTTAAGGGCGATACCGATACTGCCAAGGAAGCCTCCACCTCTGCATCATGTGCAGAGGTGCCAACATCGCATGCCGACGCTACCAATGTAGCGTCAAAGAGTAAGCCGAGAGACTCATTGTCTCTCGTAGTAGACGCTGCAGAAGCAGTGTCTAAAAGAGGGCTGGAAGATGTCGTTAATGCAACATCTTCCGTGCCTCCATCTGCCGTAAGGCGGGTGGCTCAGAAGCCTAACGACATCTTCGGAGAGTCATCTGACTCCGAAGAAGAGGGCGAGGACGATACCGTCCCTGACAACGATTCTAGCGAGCTTAAGCCCGCTAGAATTACTTCGCCGTTAAGTGATGGCGAAGTAGAGTCTGACGCCGTCAATTACGACAGCGACAACTCCATGAAACGGTGGTATGAGGAGCGTAGGGCTCCTCCTGGTCCTCGTCATTCGCCTGGTCGTAGCGAAGACGACTTTGAGGTGACAGGTGGTGCTCCACCTGCCAAGAAACAACGCGCAGAAGCGGCTTACGCTGCTTCTGAATCACCATGTCGTACGGAACGCCATGTTCCGTACAAAGTGGGGTTTTGGACCCCAGCATGGACACTTGTGCCCGGAAGTGGTGGGCACACCAAGCGCGATTGTCAATATCCGTTGTTTGACATCAACGCGCTTGATGATTGCGAAGACCTTCGCAATCATCATTTTGATCGCAGTACCGACGATAGACGTCGGTACTTCATCGACCATTTCTATCAGGATCGTTATTATACGAACCGGAAAGGGTCGCGCAAGAATAGGGACGATAAAGACGCCCTTACTCAAAGTTGGAATGCCTTTGTTGAAAATTACAACAAAGGTCCCGACGAATACGTGAATAAAATTCACGTAAACCGCGAGCGCTTCTTAAAGCACTCACGCTCAGGTAAAATGGAGTTTATCCATTTTACCTGCATCAAAGAAGGACTCTCTTGTGGAGTTCCTTCTCACATGGTTTGCCCTTGTTGTCCCAAGGGAGCTCCTCGTCTTACTGAAAAGGAGCTAAGGGGATACCGAGGTTAGTCGGTACCCGCTAGTGTTAAGAGCCTCATTGATGCTCTTAATGCATCAGCACCTAGTGCCGATGCTTTGCAGCCATCAACACCTAGTGTTGATGCTTCTTTTGAGTTTGAGGAGAAGTTTCCTTCTCAACCTCCTGCAGGAGGTCAGGGTCATCCGCCCTTAGCACCTCAATCGGTTCCCAAGAGTCAAACGCTTGGGAATATCCCAACCAGCGTACCAAGTACTCGGTACGTTGCCCCTTCTTATAGGGAACCGAGCACTACGCTATCAAGCGCTCGGGAATATAGCGCTTATTCCCCTGATTATCAATCAGGGGTGGCGGGGGTTGGAAATCCCTCGGCGTTGTTGTTGCGGAGCATGGTTACCAGCTCCGCAAGCTCGAGAGGCACTGTAACGCCTTGAGCGAGGACATATGCCACTCGATAAAAACTTATCGTTCTCATCGAGACGAGATTCGCGACATTCTGAGCGCGCATCTCGTGATGTAGCAGAAGAATGATCTTCTGTTGGTCGAGATTGATCGACTAAAGTTGGAGATGGAAACTCTCCAGACTTCTCACAATCGGTTGGAGACCGATTACAAGTCTCTCTTGGGAGACTTGAAGAAGCACGGCATTCGCCGTGGCGATGCGTCTCGTCCGAAGACGTAGACGATCGGTACGGTTTGAGCCTCCCAACGTAAAACGTTGGATGGAGGCGCATGGCCGCGGGAATGTCTAAAGTGTAGGCATTTCCCTTAACACCTTGGACCTTAAAGGGCCCAATGAACTTAGGGAGCAACTTCCGTGTAGGGAAGTTGCTAATTGCATGTGTAGGCAGATTAGTTGTAGATAACATAACTAATTCACCTTTTTCAAAAGAATTTGTGTTCTTCCGTCCATTTTTGTCTGCATTCTGCTTCTGCTTATCAAAAGCGGAAGCAAGCGCGTATTTCACATAGCGTATTACAGCTTGACGTTGTAATACGAATTCATCTACTGCTTTGTTAGCAGTGGATGGGTTGTTTTCAGTGTCAGCAGCCATTGCTGCCGACACATATTCCGCATAAGCGGCTTCAGTTTGCGAAACTGCTTGAGTTTCTTCTGTAGTAACAGTAGAAGACTCATCAGTTTCTTCACAAGTTGCAGCTGCAGCTTGTGTATCGACTCGCTTTGAATTTGAGCGGGTCCCTCCCCCACTTAGATTTGGCGTACCGCCAAGTAAAGCCGGGGTTCGTGGATGCCGTAAGGCATTCACGTAGAACGGTGTATGCTTTGTAGAAGCATGCACCGAGTTGTTTATTGCAAACTCGGTGAGTGGCAAATAGTCACTCCACTGCTCGAAGGCATGCGCGTATGAACGCAGCATGTCTCCGAGAACGCGGTTAACGCGTTCAGTCTGCCCATCCGTTTCCGGATGGTCCGCGGTTGACATCTTCAACTGCGTGCCCAATAACGAGAACGTTTCTTGCCAGAAACGCCCTGTGAATCTCGGATCACGATCCGAGACTATGTTTTCCGGCATTCCGTGTAAGCGGAATACCGTGTCAACGAATACCCGCGCCGTTTGCGCAGCGGTGACATTCGCTGAAACTGCAGCAAGATGAACCATCTTGCTGAAGCGGTCCACAAAGACCACACTTCCTGTCTTCCGACTGTGATCAGCCGGAAGACCAAAGATGAAGTCCATGGAATGGACTTCCAACACTCTGTCGGAACCGGCAGAGATTAGAGGGGAGCCTGCGCAGAGTGCGGAGGCTTGACGCGCTGGCATATCTCGCAAGCGCGTACGTACTTCCGTACCCATTTATACTGGTTACGCCAGTAGAAATCGCGTGCTAGAGAAGCATACGTCTTTTCTCGACCTTGATGCCCCGAAATCGGTGCATCATGGTACTCAAACAAAATTTGATGTTTGAGGTCATCGTCGTTTGAAACGACAATGCGATTAACATCATCTTGGTCTGTGCTGTAAAGCAACAGACCATCGTGCAACTTATAACGATGCACGCATGCGCGAAGGAACTCTGAAAGTTCCTTGCGCTTCCGATCAGATTGATCACTTAGGTAATCAATCAGCAGGCGAGTTTCCTCGTCTGTTTCGTACGCTTGACGTACTTGTCGTACAAGTGACGACGACAGAGCAGTGCAACGTATTGCATTTGCACTGGTTGCCTCGATTACGGACGGTTTCGTCTCGTAATCGGGGCGTCGTGATAGCGCATCCGTATCACGTTCAACTTTCCCGATTTATACTCAACCGTGAAGTTGTATTCCGCAAAGAATGACAGCCAACGTGCCATTCTTTGGGAGATGTGTGGTGAATTCACGGCCGTGCGTAACGACGCATGGTCCGTGTAAACCACAAACGGTCTATCTCCTAAGAGATAGATCCGAACCTTTGCCAGTGCGTATTTCATGGCAAGGAGTTCCTTGTCATGCACCGGATAGTTGCGTTCGGCTGGGCGCAGCTGACGCGATTGATAATAAATCACGCGATCACGATCATCGTGATCACGCTGCATCAAGGCGCAGCCGATGGCGAAATCGCTCGCGTCGCAAACGACGTGAAACGGTCGCTCGTTATCGGCTATTGCCAAGACGGGAGCTTCAGTCAAGCTACGCTTGACTGCATCAAATGCATCTTGGCACTGGGTATCCCAGCGCCATTCGACATCTTTCTTTAACAATTGGGAAAGAGGTCGGATCAGACCGGCATAATTACACGAATATTTGTGCAAATATGTCGCCAGTCCAAGGAACTTTCGAAGTTCCTTAACGTTGTTTGGCGGAGGCCATTCAACGATCACCCTGATCTTTTCTGGATCGGGGCGCACTCCATTCTTGCCTACAAAGCAGCCAAGAACGGGTATCTCAGGTGCACCAAAGGTGCACTTCTTTAAGTTCGCATAGAGCTTGTGCTTGCGCATAAGCTCTAACACCTGGCGTAGATGTTTTTTATGAACGTCTACATCAGTCTTGCCATGTTCAGCCTTGCTATGGATGAACACATCATCAAAATAACTCGGCGCGAACTCTCGCACCGGGCGCAATAGATGTGTGACGCATCTGTTGAAGGTAGCAGGGGCATTTCGAAGCCCCTGTGGCATCACAAGCCACTCCCAAAGCATACCGCTTGGAGTGCTTACAGCCGTGAGAGGGATATCCTTCTCACGCATAAGGATTTGGTAGAAACCATCCCTCAAGTCGAGAGCACTGAAAACGGTGCTCCCGCTCATGCCATCGATGATGACATCCTTTCTCGGTATCGGCGTCTGCGCCGGTACCGTGGCTGCGTTCAGCTTATTGAAAGCATGAACGATTCTCCACCCACCAGTGGATTTCTTAACGCAGAAGGTGGGGCTGGAGTGCGGTGAGGTAGACTCCCGCACATGTCCCGCCTTACGACGAGTTTCAAAGAACTCGTCGATGGCTTTGACTTGATCGCGCGGCAATGGCCATTGCCGCGTGACACAGTACTTCGTGCCGGGGACGAGATCGATTTCGTGTCTCGTTCCCTTATCCTTGGGGAGCTCGCAAGGTACTTCTTCTGGGAATACGTCAGCGTATTCCCAAAGTACTTCGTAATACGGGGAA
>MIQA02023348.1:0-29686 GCA_001887855.2 Sclerospora graminicola
CCACGTGTCTACAAGAAGGTAAGTTTAAGAGTGAATATACTATGAGTGGTTTAGAGTTAATAACTATAATTAATCTAAACTAATCATACAAACATGTAGTATAAAGCTGGTCTGAATGATATCTTTATCATTAGATTACTTGTTAGATTCGATAATTGTATCAGAATCTGTTCTCAAAGTGGATTATAACAACTTATAATCCAATATTCGCATTTCAGACATTAAGTATGAAATTGAGCTGTGATATTTCAACTTAAAATATCACTTATGTAATGGCACCCCATTACAAAAGTAGAACGGATAAGGCACCTGTATTTACAATGAGCACGGAAAGAGATGCCGAGGATACAGGTACTCGCTCACCAACAACTGAAGAAAGAAGTTTATAGATCAGTATATAGATAATGAACACAATTCATTTGCCTTAGTCCCTGAGCAGTAACTGTCCTGTTTTTGTTTAAGAGCCCTAAATGATACATTTGGACAGCTAAAGTCAGTGTATCATTCTGACCGCTTGATACATTTATTCAGGGAGAGGTATGCAAATTCATGCGCCCTTGACGGTATAACAAAACAGTGACGCATTAGAAGTTGAATACCTCATACCGGTGCGGTGCTAGCTGCGTTGCCAGCATTCCACTCATATAAAAATGTGCCATGACACAGCACGATACTAACATGTCTCAGTACGTTAGACAAGTAGCGTATTTTTTAGGTTAACACATTCTGTCATGTTTTGTAGTTGATCAGTGAAAAACACACAGAAAAGAGTAAGAAACACACAAGAGACGAGACAAACACACACAACCTAAACTTTACACGCAAAATGCTTGCGGTTTACATGCCATGTGCGAAGCACGCGGATGTAAACCCAGGACCAAACATTGCCCATAGTGCTAGCGGAGGCTTTGCCTGCAAGCCGTAGCGGGCTTAGGGCTTTGTTACCAGTAAGCAAGAACGGTTTTTGGTTTAGGGCCAGGCGGTAATTGGAGCTGACTGAACCCCTAACCCTAAGTATGTGTGGTCTTGTGTGTTTTTCACTGTTTTCTGTGTGTTTTTCATACGGTTTTCCGCACATGTAACGACTTTCAGGGGTTATGGTGGTTTTATGTAACCGGTACGGATACGGAATTTGGTTTTAGAAACGGGAAACTCTAACCCTCACCAACGGAAAATTTAACCCGCGCCCATTTACGCACCCATCGATAGTTTGACCCTTATTGGAGTCTGAATCTGAGTTACCAACAGATTACGATTAGAACACCTGCTCATTTAGTCTGAAACCAATCATTTACTAATATCAGTCAGTTATAACATAGTCTTTTCCGAAAAAACAGAAATCCCGACCAGATACGGTGTAATCTCTACATGACCGAGTGTAGAGGTCAAAGACCGATATAATGAGATTTAACAGTATTATTTCGTCTGTTATTGAGAAACTGCTCAATATATATAGAGACTAAAAAATTACATACCAAATGAACAGTTGCAAAGTAACGCAGCCATAACTCTATCCTAGCCAATAACTTAAAAATGCACGGAAGCTACTTAACCACTTACAGTCGGGTCTCACTATAACAGCCCTATCCGTATGCTTACTTTTTGGCTGCTATAGTGAACGGCTGTTATCTGCATTGGAGATATGTATGGCTGGCGGAAATCCGTATGTCAAAAATCATGGCTGTTACAGCGGATTGCTGTTACAACAGTGGCTGTTATAGTGAGACCCGACTGTAGTTACCTCTACTATTAATAATTCACTTCACCTTGTATTAATGAACTATTCTGAATGAAGTTTTCTTGTTGTTCTCTTGATTGCGATAGCTCTAGGTCATTTCCTGAGCTATTTGTGCAAACAAAAGGATATTTATTATCCCCACCTGATAGTGCTTTATTGTTGGCTTGTGATCATGCATGACGCGAAAGATGTGACTAGTTTTAACCGTGATCGATTCTTTTGACTGAAACTGACCGTATACGTATTGTGCTGAAGCAAAAAATGACAATGCTCTCACCTAGCGCTATACAATTGTATGGGGTTTTCCTAGGTGCTGTGCCATTCTTGGGTACTCGACAGAGCGCGAATATTATTGCTGGATGGGTTATTTCAATGTTGACGTGTTTTGCAGTAGTAATTCTCGAACATACGCTCGAATAAAATGCACATTCAATCGGAAACAGCCGATGCTCCATCCAAAAGCGAAATAGCCGAGGGATCTTCGCTTTAGTGTCAGAATATATTCTTTCGCCGTTCGTCTGCCACGTTACGTTGTAACCGTTCCTGTCTTTACAATTCGTCTACAAAGAATCTCGACGTTCACAAAATGTTTTTAGTATGAACCAACGGGTTTTCCGCTTCGACGACATGTTTTCTGTCCCGAGAGTGTGACCGAGCAGGCCACCGGAGGTGGGGGTAATAAAAACTCCGGTGGGGATAATGTCTCCCTAGATTTATTGTTAGGTTCGATACAATAAATCTAGGGAGACATTATCCCCACTATTCAATATGATGTCATGGTGGTTAGCTATTTTTTATAACCGTTCCAGTCTGCGAAAATGCAGAAATTTATTTGGGTTTGCTCAGAAAAATATAACGTTTTGCAGCTTGTGCCACAAAATCTTA
The DNA here is from genome assembly GCA_001887855.2 of Sclerospora graminicola. Taxonomy (NCBI): domain Eukaryota; phylum Oomycota; class Peronosporomycetes; order Peronosporales; family Peronosporaceae; genus Sclerospora; species Sclerospora graminicola. The sequence goes on from MIQA02023348.1 coordinate 2,624, forward strand.
TATTTTTATCTGCCCGCCCTCGAACATTATCTGAGCGGAGATTGATTATTTTTGGAAAACATTCGGTAAAACACGGATAACCAGATCTTTTCACTTGATGACTACGGTATTTTTATATTTCGGTAACAAACACATATGGCAAAATGCATATAATTTCCGTTCAGCTCTCAAATTGGCAACTTCACACTAAGTGATTTTGTTATCTATTGGAAACAACGTATCAAGAATAGACTGTGTGTGGAAAATATTTGGAACAACTGTATCAGAAATGGTATGACAATGGAGTCAAGCCGTCGGAACTTCGAGCCATGTATTTCAAAAACAACGATGATGAGCGCGCTGAAGTTGAAGGGATTATTGTCTGGTACGAAATTTTCTCTTCTCGAAAAAAAAGGTCGCAATCGTCTGAAATCGATGTCGTTTAGGCAGACAACCTATCTGGTGTCGCGATGAGGTCACAAGGCTAACTGCCGACATTCTTTTCAATATATCAATTAAAGAACTACGTGTCCCATCGCACAAGAGGATCACATTGGGTTCCAGTCCATCGGCCTTGCGTAACGCAACGTACCGTTTCAGGGTTGTTATGGTCGGACTTGTTAACACTTTGTATTCGTTGGCCTCGATGTTGGCCGCAAAGAAAGCGTCATCGCCTGCTTCTTTCTTTGAATGCCAGTATCGAAGCCAGTCTTTGTGCAACGCCTTCTCGATCTTTGGATCATCTGCCCCTACAGCAGTCAGCACGTTCGTCACCACAATGCTATTGTAGCGTTGAATGAGCAACTCCGAAACTAAAATGTCGTTGTCGGATTATTACGGCATACTGGTCAATGTATTTGATGACCACCCCAAGCGAATTCAGATCAGCGAGAGGTCTTCCATCCATCTCCAACCGTTTAAAAAGCTTAACTGGATCTAAATCTTCACTTCGTAATAAGAGAAGTTTCTGACACTGCAGCAATTTTTTTCGTGTAGGGATCTGGGTCTTTCATTCCTAATGAAACGTTTTTCTCGCACCGAACACTGACGCTAAAGCGTCGATCTCTGTTTCTTGACTGAGACCCGCTTTTTGGAGGGCTTCAACGTACCATGTCCAGACAATAAATTCGACTCGGCCGAAAGAATTTCCATCGTGAGGTATATTCATCAAGGAGAAAAATGACGATTCTTGGGTTACGTGCCAATTCAGAAGCTGATTTAACAGCTTCTTCGCGTTTACGGACGTAACAGAGTCAGATGATTGATGTGCAATATAGAGTGCTTTTGGAATCCAATCTTCTCCATATTTATTCGAGAAATGCTCAATTAAGGGCGTTTTCTCGCCCGAGCGCTCACCAAAGCGTTCATGAACGGGATATTCAGCGTGTTCAATGCATTGTCATCGACTTGCGACTCCTGGAACAATCCAAGTCCAGTCTTTCCTTCCGAATTCCACTTTTGCACAACTGCAGCGTCGCGTACCGATGCCTCCTCAACGAGATTAGCTACATCCTCTGTCGAAAACACATCCCCTCTTTCTTCGTCGTCTTGTTACTGTCTTGGCATCTCTTAACGACCTCTTTGTCGTTGCATCATCGCCTCGCGTATCGGCTAGCGGAGAAATGCCCCCCCCGCACTCCGAAGTGATACAAATCGAGGTTATGCCAGCTCGTAAAAATCGAAGTCATAGACGTCAAGGATACCAACAACTTTCACTATGTATTTTTGTGCTTCATATTATTCGTACAGAGAATACGTTATTAAGGCCCTTGTCCAAGTGCCGGAATGGCGTTCTGTACTGAAAAATAGTGACACATGATTGGACAAAAAAAAGATGTTTGACACATTACTGTTCCGAGATCGCGGAATTCCGGAGCACCTCCATGAGGTGTTCTGAAAAGAGCACATTTGTACCGAATTCATAGATGAAGTAATATACATAATAGAGATAGCAGTATAATAGTAGGTTGTGCGTATGCTGCGATCCTCGCCCGAAGCCTTCGGAAGGGAAATCGATAATTACACGATGCACAGCCCTTAGACATCAATACATGTAGTACAGCGCGCATGCTCACTAGAAATACTACTACTAGTAGTAAAATGTTGTCTAATTAGTCTTAACCATTAGCCACTTCGAACCTATAAAGACTAGAATGTAATCTAGACTCATTTAACATGTAAGTCGGGTCCTTGCTCGGCAAACCTTGTTTTTCTTGGTCTTGTCGTCTGAACTCGTGATCCGGTGCTGGGTCTAGGTAGCAAATGCACTTTAAACTGCTTAACAGTCGAATCCCGTCTTCTTGCACAACACTGCCTTGAAAAACAACTTGGTCCCGGAGTAGCCATCGCCACGCCGATACTAGTCCCCAAAATCCTTTCCAGAGTCGTTCACTCTGTTTAACATCGAAAGTGTCCATAAGCAATCCTGGGTGTGGTGGCCCCGTGGGCATATCCTCACCCCCTTGCATCCATGTTGTAGGAGCTGGCTCGATATAAGACCAGCCTCCTGTATCTTGAGCAAAGTTCGCCACCGCACTTATCGCTGCGGACGGTGAATTCGCCTTTCCTCTCTTGTTCGCCGCACATCCTGTCACTGGTGGCGGTTCATTAGGTCCGGTTCCCCGTAGCCCTTGTTTGGTCTTCTTAATGCTTTTTGCATCCTTTGACTTGATGTCCTTTGAACTTAGGTGAAAGTGTCGTTCTTCCACCTGCTCTTGTCCGTTAACACGCGGTGTTCCTCCATTGTTAGCTATATCAAATTGCAGATTTGCGCCTAAGTATGGTATCCCCGCAGACACTTCCACACTCTTGAGTTGTCCACTCTGGGTAACAACGGTATGATTTTTAGTAAAGCCTAGGTTAGGTGGCGCTACAGGCTCACCCTCACTCCCGTGCAGTCGTCCCCATAGCATTCCTCTTTGCATTCCTTCTTCCACAATGGGAAATTTCATCTTTGATCCTGGGTGTGATGGCCCCGCAGGCTCTATTTCACACCCTGACATTCCTCCGGTAATAGCAACCTGTGAGTGCACAGTTGGTCTTAGGTGTGGTGACCCCGCAGGCTCTTCCACACCCCCAAGCGCGTCCTTCCCTGGGATTGCATCTTTAAACCTGGGTGTGATGGCCCCGTAGGCACTTCTTCACACCCTGTCGTAACTCCGATATTCGCGGCGTTTGAGTGCACCGTTGATCCTGGGTGTAGTGGCCCCGTTGGCTCTCCCACACCCCCAAGTGTTTTCCTCGTTGTCGCAGGAACTGGATCTATGTGAGGCCAGTCCCGATTATCCTGAGCAGAGTTCACCGCCGCACTTATCGCTGCTGACGGTGAACTTGCTTGCCCGCGTTGGCAGGGCGTGCTGCTGCCCGAAGGTGGAGGGCCTGGGCCCGTGCCCTGGCCGTTCGTCCGTCGAAATCCTTTGCTCCTGAGTCCTGTCCAGAACCTCCCCATCCTTGTTGGGTGAGGTCTAGACTGCGAATTCGAAACTGCTCACTAGAAATACTAGTAGTAAAAGGTAGTTTTATTAGTCTTAACTATTAGCTACTGTGAACCTATAAAGACTATAATGTAATCTAGACTTATTTAAACTATTAGTCGGGTCCTTGCTCGGCAAACCTTGTTTTTTTCGGTCTTGTCATTTGAAGTCGTGATCCGGTGCTTGGTCTAGGTTGTAAATGCACTTTAAACTGCTTAACAGTCGGATCCCGTCTTCTTGCACAACACTGCCTTGAAAACAACTTGGTCCCGAAGTAGCCATCGCCACGCCGATACAAGCCCAAATAATCTTTTCCAGAGTCGTTCACTCTGTGTATCATCAAAAGTGACTATGCGCAATCCTGGGTGTGGTGGCCCCGTAGGCGTAACCTATTCCCCTTGCATCCATGTCGTAAGAACTGGCTCGATATGAGACCAGCCTCCTGTATCTTGAGCAAAGTTCGCCGCCGCAATTATCACTGCGGACGGTGAATTCGCCTTTCCTCTCTTGTTCGCCGCTCGTCCTGGCACTGGTGGCGGTTCCTTAGGTCCGGTTCCCCGTAGCCCTTGGTTGATCATCTTGATGCTCTTCGCACCCTTTGACTTAATGTTCTTTGGACTGAAGTGGAAGTGTCGTTCTTCTACCTGTTCTCGTCCGTTAACACACGGTGTTCCTCCATTGTTAGCAATTTTAAATTGCAGATTCCCTTCTTCCACAATGTGAAATTTCATCTATGATCCTGGGTGTGATGGCCCCGCAGGCCCTATTTCACACCCTGACATTCCTCCGGTAATAGCAACCTGTGAGTGCACAGTTGGGCTTAGGTGTGGTGGCCCGCAGGCTCTGCCACACCCCCAAGCGTCCTTCCCTGAGATTGCATCTTTAAACCTGGGTGTGATGGCCCCGTAGCCACTTCTTCACACCCTGTCGTAACTCCGATATTCGCGGCGCTTGAATGCACCGTTGGTCCGCCCCGTAGGCTCTCCTACACCCCCAAGTGTTATCCTCGTTGTCGCAGGGACTGGCTCTATGTGAGGCCAGTCCCGATTGTCCTGAGCATAGTTCACCGCATCACTTATCGCTGCTGACGGTGAACTTGCTTGCCCGCGTTGGCGGGGCGTGCCGCTGTCCGAGGGGGGCGGCCAGGGCCCGTGCCCAGGCCGTTCGTCCGTTGATATCCTTTGCTCCTGATTCTTTTCCAGAACCTCCCCATCCTTGGGTGAGGCCTAATTGCATCATATCTTGTTGCTTCTGAACTCCCGACTCTATCTCTCTATTCATTTGCTTAATTGGGCCGGTATTGGTATTGGTAATGTTTTTGGTTCTTTCCGTTATACAAAATTAAAAGTAGGATAACAGGCATTGAAATGCTAAAAGCAATGAGAAGATACGTTTTTCTCCGGAAAAATTGTAGATGCAATAATCACCGATGCTCCTAAAGCTATGTCCGTTCCTAGTTTTTTACTAGTTAAGCTAACTGCGAATTCGAAACTTCACTACAGTAGAAATACTATGTATTAATTTGTGATGCAGGTGGGTACGTTTCTGAAATCAGAATTACATTACCCTAACCCTTGTTTCGGTACAGAACAGCGTGGCACTTGGACAAGGGCCTAAATGATCAAATAATGGTCAACTATCGATGGGTGCGGAAATGGGCGCGGGTTAAATTTTCCGTGGGTGACGGTTAGAATTTCCCTTTAGAAACCTCTCTATTGTCAATAGAGAACTTTCGCAAACCATTTGAGTTGAGTCTCAGTTTGAGATAGACATGTTTATGCAAACTGGAACTCAATTGAAACGGCACCCAAAAAAATCATTTCGCATGTCATCAATCAATTTCAGTTGAGTTTCGGATGACAGCCGGTCCAAAGTATTGGTAAAACGGTGGAGAAGCTCTTAGCGATGGCGGATCGGTGTACAAGTTCTTCCGAGTCGCTTCCGTCTTGGTGACGAGGGTACATGGAGCTAACTAAAGTTTGGCTGTGGAAAGTCTTATGTAGTTATTGACAGAAATGATTTTTATGCTCTTGCACAGATTTAACGTCCCAGCTGGAAAAACTTGCTCGTGAGTCGCTTTTTTTTACCAGTTCTTTTGCAGTTTTGACGATAAATTAGACTCGATTCTCTGCAATCGCTCTCAGCTTTACATTTACGTTGGGTTCACCAACACTCAAACATCCAGAGCGTGTGCGAGTCCACTGGCACACGACGTTCGGCATGACACTTACTAAAAGGAACAGACCGGCACCCAGAGCGCCTGCAACTGCGGAAAATTTGGAATTCTTAATCATACTAGCACCACTAGTGCGAACTAAGCCATTGTGGCCTCGTATGGTGGTGCATAAGTGAGGCAAGGATGCGGATAAAGCGTTGTCGCCATTATCCTTAACGAAGTCGTGCATGTGGTGCAAGTACGTAGATAACACGGCCATTTCATTATTCACACGCTTCCAGTTGGCCAGCAGATTCTCATCCCATAGATTTGTGAAGATGCTATGACCGTCCAGCTGCAGACAAAATTCTTCCTGCTGGATGAGTTTCTGCTGATGGTAGCGCGCAAGTGTTGGGCCACGCGACTCGGAGGCTGTGTGAACGTCAACGCGAACATGTTCCTTGTACGGACATGGGCCTTTGTCAGGTCACTCAACTTCCGCCATCTTGCAGTACGCGTCAAGACAGCGCTCGTCGCCTGTTATCACCTGATCCACAACGCCGAAGTATAGTCGATCTGGGTACTTAGCGCGCTTGATACCCGTGAAAATGGTTTTACCGCAACGACAACCGTCGCGGAAGACTGAAATGCCCACGAAGATGTTAAAACTTTTTGGAATTTTCGCTGGAGGCGGGCAAAGGTGCACATTCGATGGGTCCACCGGAATATGCTGTACGCTCGGGTTCAGCTTCACGGTCCGCTTACTTTGAACAATGTTCATTACATATTCCATGCCCTGAGCTTCCATGCGCGCCTGAAGCGTTGCTAGTAGCTGTAGTGTCTGCAGTAGAATTAACCATGACGTAGCCATAGAGATAGTTCGTAACTGAACGTGGTACATGACCCAAGTTTTAACAATGCGCCAGATTTTCCATAAAGTTTGTAGTAATGTGGCAGCGGAGGTGGCGGGCCGGCTGTGCTGCTCCCGCCGCCGTGTTTGCCATCTCCATGTTGGCGTGGTGGGTGGCAAATTGTACAATTACTAGTACCGTTTATAAAAAGAATGGCAACTAGATACGTCACAACATCACCATAAGGATAGCTCTCATACAAAAATATCCCGACGAAATGAGCGACGTAAAATACCATTTTTATGTGGTTTCCGAAATCTTAAACCTAACCGCGATTGAGATGAGATTGAGTTCGTGATTTGCCCTAAGCCACGCCTTACTCAAACTAAAACTGAAACCTCCTCGATTTTTATGTTGCGAAAGTTCTCTATTAGAGAACTTTTAATATCTTGAAGATTGACACCAAAATTCAGTACGTATCCATCGAGCTAGAAATTGGTGCCCGCGTTGCATTCGGCGCTGGCAAGGCGGGAATCGTACGTTTTGTGGGAGAAACGGAATTTACCAGTGGGGAATAGGTTGGAATTGAGCTGGAGATGCCCGAGGGAAAGCACAATGGCGAGCTTAATGGTCGCGTCTACTTCACGTGCGAGCTCACGGGTTCTTTGTCAAAAAAATTATGGTGCGCTCAAATTTTGTCACCAGTGCCCACAGCGCCCCCAAGTCGAACTCTATCCGGAATAAGTAGTCGCCTATCGGGGATGGGCGGGGCATCGATTCCAACGTCATGATCGACTGTTAACAGCTGTGGAGCTCCCATCTCTCGGCCCCAAAGCAACGGGCGGCTATTATGAGCACAAGAGCAAGCGTTTCGACAACGTCAGGCACTAGATCGAGGCAATCATTGGATAAAAAGCCTTCGATGAGTGCTGTAATGCCAGGAAGCGTGTCGCCTTCGGACGATCAGTTGACAGAGGCAAGAGCGAGAGTTTCAAAGCTGGAAGAGGAGCTGGAACAGAAGCATCGACAGGTAGAGCAGCTGAAACAGAGTATGGTCGTGATGAAAGAGACAGCAGCAGCTATGAACTGAGAAGATCAAGTTGCTGAAGCAGCAGGGCCGGGAGCAGGACAAAAAAAAGCGAAGACGTGGCTGCAAAGTTGGACCAAGTCGATGCCGACGGCGACGAAAAAATGGGAGGAAGAAGACCATCCTGATACGACCTTGTCCATGCAAGAAGAAACTGGCCCAGCAGGTTGAGATCATTCGAGGAGCGAGATGATGAACACGTGCGAGCCGAGCTAGAAGATCATATCACTGAACTAGAAAATGAACACGAAGAGCAGCTGGAGGACCTACGACTTGAAAACGCGACCCAAGCCTCGGAGATTAAAGCGTTAGAGACTGAAATTGCCCTACAAAAGGCTCGCATTGCGACGTTTATGGCAGCTGAACAAAAAAAAGCAGAAGACGTCGCAATGGCTTTCGCAAAGGTGAGCTCCGGTGCTCGTAAAGTGGAGACACTAGAAAAAACAAGTCGCCGAGCTTCAAGCCCCCCCCCCCATGATCGAGATGATGACGTTAGTGAAGGAAACTATTGAAATGAACGAGGAAATCGCGAAAGAGCATGTGGAGGAGCTCCAGCAAGAAGTGGAAAAGCTTAAAGTTTATTGGCTTTATTGACAACAACAGAGCCTGTCTTCTCGGAAGGGTCTGCTGCAAGCGCCGTGGACTTGATGGAAGAGAATAATAAGCTCCGAGCAGTTGTGAAGATTGGATGCTACATGAACGTAGCTCGGAGGAAAAAGCAGAATTAGCAAGAAATTACGTCAAGCTCAGCGTGAGAACGCGGAACTCGTGGCTTTAAGGAAACAAGTAGAAGACTTCGTACGTGATATCGATGTGCTTGATCTTTGGTTTTTGAAGCTAATGTCTGAATGATGCTCTGATTGTGCAGACGACAAAGAAGAAGGAGTTAAAAAGCGAAACCGAGCAACTGAAAGACATGCTGGACATAGCCAATGCCTACGAAACGATGGTGAAAGATTTGACGGAAAAAAAAGAACTTCCAGCTGGATGTACATGTAGTTGCTCGGGTGTAGTTCACACGTGTTTATTCGTTTTTCCAAATTTGGTTTGCGTGGATCAACAGCAGACTCTGAGAATTCAGCATCCGATCCATTCACTGCATGCCAAAAAATCCAGATCAATGTGGTGGATATAAATGAAGCCCCTGTTATTACCAACTTCAACGCCTCTCGCGTAGTCAAAGAAACAGCTTTACCTCCCGTTTTCACGCTGCCTTTATTAGTAAAGATTGTTGATACCGATGCGTACGATTCCTATATCTCTTCGATTGCTAACGGAGAAAGTGGATACTTTGAAGTCAAGCAAAACGGTTTTATCATTGGTGTTACCAAGGCACTGAATAAATCGAAACAACTGCGCAATTGGTGAAGGATGTCGATGTGAAAGACACTTGCGGTTTGGAAAGTCACGCTAGCGTTTTGTTTAGGTCCAAGATGTTCCTGAACCACCAGTATGTATTTCACTCTTGTTTGATGTTGATAAAAATACGAATGTAGGAAGTTCCATTGGATTTCTGAGTGGCCATGTGTCAGATCTTCATGCAGCCGAATACGTGACGTATCAAAATTGCTCTCTCTAAAGGCCTTAAGTATCCATCCAACGACGGGAAGTGAAAAGTTTGGACTACGAAGTTGTGGACACTATTTTTTATTCAAAGTTCTTACGGATAATCGACGCAAGCATTGCAAACACATCATTTCAAGATTGTTATCGGAAGTGCTCGTCGTTCCGATGTAGGGCTCTTGGTTCGGACTTTGAATGCTTATGTTCCTGCATCGTATCTGCTACAGCAGGTGATCGTGCGTGTCTAGATGAACCAATCACAAGTTGTGGAGGCACACAACCTGCTTCATTAAAAAGCATGTCGATGATCTTAGGTGATACAGCGCTTTCAACTTTGTTGGGAGTATAAAGTTGTCGTGACTGATACGAATGAACCCCCTCAACTGGCTACAACTGACATCTTTATTCACGAAATAAGGTATCCCTAACAAACGTAAGTTTATCGAGCGCACTGATTGTGCTACACAGACGCCAATAAGACCGTTTTCGTTATTGACGTCAACGAGCCTCCAATTATCTTATCCTTTTTATTTGATACTATAATGACACAAAACGTTGTGGTTGCTACGCTTGCGTAAAACCGAAGACGAGTTTACTATCACGGGCGCTCAGTTCATCAGTGAATTGTAAACTCATTCTGTGATTCCACTACTTTATACCAGACATTATCTGGACCTCGCGTGTCTCCTTGCGAAACACTTTGAGTGTACGCAGAGGGGATGTGTCAAGAAAACATTTTACGCTATCAACGGAACTAAAGAATTGAAGGCGTGCAGCGAGGTTCTCACGGGCAGACTGACGTCCGATCTTCCGCGTTGACGCCCGAATCATGTGGTCGAAGTGACGTTTCATGTGTCAAAACGGATGGCCAAGTTGTCGTTTCTGAATAACTTTCTTCTCAGCGAACATTTGAAATCGAGTGATTGAAGAGACTTGCAGTTTGTGCCTCTTGGAAGACTGACTTTAAAAGATTCAATAGGTGCAAATTCGCGTCGTAAAAACAGATGAAGCTCCAATTTTGAAGCTATTGAGTGGGGACATCACCGAGAATAATGTCGAAAAAACGACCGTCTTGCGACAATATATTGAAAAAAGTGGGTCAAAAAGATATTTCGGTGAAAAAACACTGCAGGAGAAAAGGATCGCGATAGTTACTGACATGGAGCTCATGTGATTCTCGCTTATCGCAACCTAGGTCGCGGTAGGAGCTAATCAATGAAAAATTGGGTAAACTGTATGGTGTATCTGGCTTAGTGGAATTGATGCTAGTCGATGTTGGTAAACCGGCCAGCACTTTGCAACTAATCATTTGGGACACTTCGATTTAACGAGTTTAGTACTTGATTTACTTCGTCGATCGAAGGATCAAGCTCGTGTGGTTATCTCGCACACTATTTTGCCAGATGTATCTAGACTTTTCAACGCTTGGACGTACGACGGCAGTTTCCTACATCAAAGATGGCCAATCGTTTGTTTACCTTCGAGCTACAGTGACGTCTCCAATCCGCACAGGTTAAGAATGGATTGGCACCCTGGTCTGATGCACAGCGACATATGGAACTGACTTGGGTGGCCGAGATGCTTGTGTGGCTGGTGATGTGATATGGCTACCGTTCATGACATGTCAAGTCGGTATACATCCCATTATGAATGCTGCAACGATGAAAGACGTCAAGAGGAGAGAATACTATGGTCCAAATGGATTTCTACATATGCGAGGCTGCCCTGCACTGCCACTCTCTACACCATTTACAGGTCTAAATGAAAAGGTTTTCAACCGAAGTGGATAAAGTAATTAAAATATACGTAAAATACGAAAGGTTCGCAACCAAAATGGTGATATCATCATCCAAAGTGAAATGTACAGTAGTATTATTTTTGTATTTTGGATGGAGTTAACTTTGAGGGGAAAAGGGGGAAAGATGTGCGTGGGTTATCGAATTGCGATTCGTGGAGTGATCACCAAGAGGGCGATGGTGACCGTTTAAGCATTTTAGTGGTGTGTTTTACGATGGTAGCATCATGCGTTCCAGATCTCGGTACGTACAAAGTGTTACCCACTCTCCCTCTTTTTCAACATCACCAACTCGTTGGATTAATTCTATCTCTTGCTGCTTTTGTAGCTCTAAATGATGGGGATGTCGAAAGTCCTTTCGTAAAAGTGCTTCATCGTGTTTATTCCTGCCCTCAGCCGGACTATTCGTAAGTTGATTGTGTGTTTGGTGTTAAGGTAAAAAAATACTAACCCTCTGGTATGTATGTTGTCTTGTCATAGTCTGTTCTGCTTGGCAAATTGCTCCGAATATTTAATTGTGCTCTCTGACCTTAAACGCAGCCAGTTTCCTCCCCTATCGGTTGCAGCCGCAAGATTTCTACTATATCACTGTGCTGTGCAATCTCAAATGCACGATAGTGAACTTGATAAATTATCGAAAGTTGTAAAAAACGCGTGCCAGTTAGCAAGTATGAACTTTCACAAGATTAAAGACCCATGTCTTGTGGAGACTATCGCGATAGGGGCACTACAAGATGAAATAGTGTCGAAAACTGTCCTCAAGGGCGGACAACCAAAGCGTTTGAAAGTGGTGAAATGCTTGTTTCAGTTACGAATTGTTAGTGGTATTGCGTACGTGACCCAACTGTGCCTGCAGCTGGTGTGGATAGGAGGAATCAGGGCTCTGAAGGTGTGTTTTTGTACGTTTTTATGAATGTTTTCGTCACGATTAGATTATGACGAGACGTTTATTTGTCATGGGAATAGGTGCTGGGGGAGCAATCAGTTGAGCATTTGAGTGACCAACGAGACGAAGGATTTGTTTTTAAACATGCAGAAAAAGTTTGCCAATGATCGGCAAGCCATGGCGAGTTACTATCGGCGCGAGGTCTTAGCATTGCCTGTTTTCACACCGAGATTTCATCAGTGGTTTCTCAATAACTTTGCTGACCCAACGGCCTGGTTTGAGGCCCGCCTTGCCTTTTCACGATCAGCAGCTGTGTGGTCGATGGTTGGCCATATCATTGGCCTCGGCGATCGTCATGGTGAAAACATTCTCATTGACTGCACGAACGGCGAGTGCGTACACGTGGATTTTGATTGCCTCTTTGATAAGGGATTGAAGCTCGCTATCCCTGAAATTGTACCCTTTCGTTTGACTCCAAACATGGTTGACGCTTGTGGAATAACAGGGTACGAGGGTGTTTTTCGTCGTGTTTGTGAAGTGACAATGCACTTGCTTCGTAATAATAAGGAAACGCTACGAAGCGTGTTGGAATCGTTTATTCACGACCCCCTTGTGGAGTGGGGGCGTCGTGGAAAAACCACTCAAAGTCACGATGATGCAAGTAAAGTGATTGAACTCTCGAGTGAACGGAGTAAAATGGAGACACGACTGGTTCTCAAAGCAATTGATGATCGACTACAGGGAATGTATAACCTCGGCGCGGCCATTCGTCCTTTTGTCTCGTCGGCTCATCGCCGAATCCTGCCAGAAATTGAAACGTTGCCCCTCTCGGTGGAAGGCCAAGTCGAGAAACTCATTCACGTAGAAGCTCTGAACAAGTTTTGGGTTAGGAGTGAAAACCTGAAGAAGATGTTCAAGCTGTAGTAGAGAGAGAAAAATGTGAAAATGAAGCGTCTTTGAATTGATGAATGGGAAATGTATTGACTCAACTGACTTATAAGTTATTCATTTGCTTTAAACTACGGTAGATAAGGTCAGCTGGTTACTGAAACTTGTTGACGGGGGTATCTATAGACGACAGTGACGCAGTGGATGCCGTCGACACGCCGCTGCATTTGCTCAGACTTCTTCTATTCCGAGGAATGATATTCACTTCGTTAACCAGGTCTATCTGGTTTCTTCTCTTTAGCGCTTTAACTCGACGCTTTGTAATCCTTCGCTGTCGATGTCATCGCTCGTTCTTTTCGTAATCAAGTAGCTGACAGTGTGACTTCGCAATCCTGGCCACAAATACCGCACAGGACGCGCCAAGAGTGCGTACTCGCACCGAGGCAAGAGTTGGTGGATCACGTCATTTGACGTTAGGCTTGTCTTTCTCTTCTGCTCCTTTGGCTATTGCTTTTGCTTGGGAAAAGCTGTCTGATCCTGTACAAGCTGCACGTTTTCTTCGGTCGCTACAATTACCGTGTAGGCTTCTTGATTACTGCAATTTTGTCGTGCAGCAAACACAGCCAAAGGAGACCAGCCTCACAAAAAGAACAACCAAGAATCGAGTAAAGCTTCAAGTGCATCTTGACAATATCACGTCAATATCCAACTACAAATGACAGTGATCCAATCGCTCCACGTATCCCCGCCACCCAACTCTTGTCTCGATGCGAGTGCGCACGCCTGGCGCGTGCTATGCGACATGTGTTACCAGAATTGAGAAGTCACAATCTCGGCTACCAGATTAGGAAAAAGACGAGCGATGGCTTCAGCAGGTGAGGTTTACAAAAGCCGAGTTGAGACGCGAAAGAGAAGAAACCAGATAAACTTGGTTATGGAAGTAAACCGCATTCCTCGGGAGAGCAGAAGTCTGAGCGAGTGTCGACGGCACCCACTGCGCCACTCTCGTTAAAGACCACCCGTCAACAAATGTCAGTAACCTGATCTGGCCATTTCATCAATTCAGAAGCCTCCTTATTTTTCAGCCAATCACAGAATGGTTCGGTACAGTACGGAATTGGCGCAGCCAATCACAGAATGGTTCGGTACAGTACGGAATGGGCGCAGGACATCTCGAAAAACAAACCTTGGGGTAAGTGAAGCGACCTCGACGAGGAAGAGACAAAGCAGAAGCAGAATGACCACGGAAGCTAACGTGTCCGTTTTGGGAGGCACTGTGCTAAATGCTGGACCCCTGGGTGTTGAGTACGTCCTCGGTATTAATATTATTTCTCTCACTAACTATCTCTTTTATGGTTCACAGGTCAACGTATGGCAAGCTGCCGCCTTTAAATCCAGACGATCTGAAGCTTCCACCTCCGCCACCATCAGCTGCTGGAAAAGTCACCAATACAGCAGATGCCATTTCTATTAGCGAAGTATGGGAGGAACTTAAGGCCAAAACGAAAGAAATGTACGTTTATCGAGGTCCAAGTTTATTGATTACCTATTGGTTCATTGTCGTTCATGCCTGGTTACAGCATCATGAACTCGTCAGTATCCGGTGTGCTGTCTGTTATGCGTATCGTGAACTTGACAGTGGCGGGGTGCATGATTGCTCTGGCTGTGGGACAAATAATCCTGTCGAATTCTGTGTTTTCAGCGATGGCAGACGTTCTGTCAGTCATCTACACCATGTAAGAAACATTGATCATGTTTACGCTGAAAAGAGTATGCTAATTATTGTACTGTCCGTCATTTATTGCAGCTTCTTTGCGTTGCTTTTAATCGGCTATGAACTTCGCACGGTCTACATCGACAAGCTGTTACGTGGCAGCTTTGGCTTCATGTACAGTCCTTGGGGACGTTGCCTCTTTTTGAGCATGTATGTTGGTTCTAAACCATGGTTAGCTGCAAATTCATTGAAGTTGACGATTGCTTTTTGACACAGGATTTCCATCTTTCCGTTCGGCATGTGCGGCATTTATGGCGTACTGGTGTCGCTTGCGGGCTTTTCCAACGCTTACTTCAACTACTTTGTTATAATGAAGCACCCTTCTTTCACCCGCGGCGTCCCGGACTACACACCTCCGAAAGAAACTCCTGCTGCTAAATCCACAGGGATCAAGGAAGAGGACACGACTGTGTGAGGGCACGTTGTAGCGTATGTTTAGCTTGTCGGAAGCAAGTGTCAAGCAGATGCTGTGCTCGTCTCGTGCATTTCTTAAAGACGGGACAGCGTTGCGAGTATTATTGGCAGTTCGCATTAGGACTTAGCAACCGTGCATTCATTATCTTCATAACTTACGTCAGTGTTTATTTTTGGTTTTATTTGTTCATTGATTGGGCTATAATAATTTCTACTACCTCTGGGCGGAAATAAACGCAACAAAGACATTAAAATTAAAATATCCGTAAGAAACCGCTTGCTTCTCCGCCGTCGGGCGGGGGCTTTTTCGTCTGTTAGCACGACGTAAGACCAATTATCCATATCTTCATTGAGCCACTTCTTATCAACGTCATTTATGTTGTTCATACTACCGAAGTCCATTGTAAAATCACTGACAAACCCAAGGCCAAAATCTAAGTCGCTTATACTGGTTTTTTGCAAATAGCAGAGGTTTGATACGGCCGGAAGCTCGGCTAAGCTCTCCTTCTGTTATCAAAGGCCGTTACAAGGTACTCGGAGAAACCCGCGAGCTCCGTGGTGCGTCTCTGCACCTGACGATACTTCGCACGAACGCAACACACGTTCTGCACTCTTCTCAACTTATTCGTCTGAAGAACGCCTTTTTTAATTGCTGTGCAGCAATCTTCATTCTTGGTGCCTTTAGATGACGCCTGCTCGAATTGGGTCTATCTTCTCGCAATTGTGACTGTGACAACCAACCTTGTCCGCTAGTTCAGCCAGCTCCCCTCTTGACATATCATCGTTTTAGGGCGCTTAGAACTCACGATATTTTTTTGCGTTCTGTATCGTCAAATTTCGCATGAAGTGGTTTTACATCTCCAGCGGCTCATTTTGCTGGGCGGAATTTGACTATTCAAAAATTCTGACCTGTGAACTTTGGGACGTGGTAGTACAACCATTTCTTTTCAAAAAAAATCAATAAGGGTATAGAAATATAGAGGAAGTCAAGGCCAATCGATTGGTGCAGTCAGATTGATCTAAAACACAATATTTAAAAAGATATTTAAGTTTGAAGGTCTTTGTTGCGTTTATTTCCGCCCAGAGGAAGTATAATTTAACATTTCCTAGACATAGAACTTTTTCCCTGAGGAATGGCTCGCGAAAAAGAGCTGTGTGAGCGTGTGTGCAAGAAACAGGCTTGCGCGATCCAATTTTGTTTGCAGCGACATGAGTACCAGGAGAGTAAGTGTGCTGCAGTTATCAAGCGATACTACGATTGCTGCAACGCTGCCACAGAAGCAGAGGAAAAAGCCAAAAATCTTCTCGTTAATCATCGCTAACAAAACTGGGTTAAAGTAAATACTCAGTGAGCCTGTCGACGATCCGATTCTTATGACTGCATACCATTCATTACCATCACTCGGAGAATACAACAACAGGCTATCCAGAAGTCGCAGATCTCCAATCGGGCTGCAGCGCAAGCGCAAGTTTGAGCGGTTGGTTGTATCTGGTATAACTGTTAGCCACGATTAACGCACTGTTTCAATCGACGACGTGATTTCAGCGACGAAGACGAAAAATATATTTATAAATTTTCGTTATATAGTTGTCGCAGTTGCTAATGTGATGGCTGAAAGTGCTGGTATCGCGCTAATAGGATTCCAGAAGAGACGATAGATAATCAACCTAACGCTGTTCTGGGCTTGATGTCAAGTTGATTGTCGCGCGCCATGGAACTGGTTGTAATTCTTTCATTTTTTTCTATTCAAGCATGGTGACTCGCCATCATTACGCTTCAAGAAAAATGACGCCATGTGGTCAGTTGCCGCTGGAGTTGAAAGTGATTCTTGACGGAGTAATTTGGCACTTATATGCATGGAGACTCGTCGGGTGGACCTCAAATGGGCTTTAATATAGCCACCGATGAGAATACTCATACGTTGCTGCTGAGGAAAGCGCATTAGTGGAGTCGCACGGCCGTACTACCGATAGTGCTAACGATTGTAGATATATTTCTATGATGTCGATTTCATTTCTCTGCGCGGTGGAGCTATTGATGGCCAACAGCAGTGTGATCGTGAGTAACAGACCCGTCAACATCTTTGTGCTTCCCGTGGAAAGCTTTGGTGCTGTCGTCTCTAAACATTGTTTCGTTAGCTTTAAGCAACGCCTGATTGCTGGATCACGACTCATGATCCCGGTTGGAATGCCTCAAAGATGTCAAATTTGTATCTGACCGTACTTGTGTCCGCAATAATTGTGGACACATTTTTTTACCGCTACTGTAAGTGCATTGGACAGATATATTGTATCAATAGTTATATCAAAACAATAATAAAACTACATTTGAACGACATGCAATGCCTTCTCGTCACACAAAGCGATACAATTTGGTTCTGTAGGTGACCATCGAATTTGGTTGATGGGCCCATCTGACTTTAAAAGCGTGTAGCACGGGCCCTCAGTATTATCATTAGATCGTGTCACTTGCGCGCAGATATCATACACGATCGCAGTATTGTCTTCGCCAGCACTACACAAATCATATCTCGAATGGGGTGACCATCGACATCGAATTAACGCTTGCTTTGTGTTGGTCCAAAACTGCCATTGGGTAAATGGGACGGCGGAGGTCGATCACGGAAATCTTGGTGCTGTCATCGGCAAAAGTCGCAATAAATCGATCATCTCGCTTATTCCATGCTAACTTAAGAAGAGCTTCTTGGTCCAGTGTTTTGAAAATTATCGTACTTGAAGCCAAAGATCTACAATATTTGAAGAATGCAGTCAGTCACCTCTCAATCGTAGATGTTAAAAGCAGTTAGAGCTCACCTCAAATCAAATAGTCGCAGCGTTCCATCACCGCCTACTGAAGCAAAGATTTTTGGGTCGCTACTTGAAAATGCAATGTCATACACTTCAGTGTCATGGGTAACAATTTGGTGCAGTGGTGATGCTGGTTGCTACAAAAGGAAATTACAATACAATAATTTTACTCAAGATTCAGCATTTTCACAAAAACGAAACGTACATTGATATCCCAGATGGTGCATGTGTTGCCTGTACTGGATGTTCCAATAATATTGGGCTCTATCTCATTCCAATCGAAGCTAGTAAGCGGTGCACAAGCATCATTGTTATTTTTTTTCTACAAAATAGCAATAATGAAACAGATATCAATCTGCAAACACAACTATCAAGTAGAAACATATAAATAACCTCGGTAAATCTCGAATGGAGCTCAATAGACGAGTCCGATATCTTCCAGAATCTCAAAAAGTCGACGGTTGTGGCCAAGAGCTCCATGTGTGCACCCAGCGAGGCTGGAGACCACATAATTTTGGTGGGTGGGTACGGATGATCGATCTCCAAAGCAGAGACTACTCCGTTTTGGTTAGCTGTTGGGTGAAAAATCTACTCATAAGATAAGATGTTTAGTATGATTGAGAACTTTTGAATTTTGGTAGACATACCTCAATTTTGTTGGCATATTCGCCCGGGATATAGGTTGAGGCTGCGATTCTTAACGAGCTAACTTCTGGTCGCCAGCATAAACCATACAGCCGGTCCCGTGTCGGGTAAGTGATGAACGGGCGATCACAGACGATTGAGGACTGAGGCGTTGTCATTAAGAGATTCTAAATTTCGGCAATAATATTGTTGTAAATTGTAGTCTATTTAGTCTAAATTACTATTAGCTACTATGAATGATTGCACTTCTTGAGTTATACTTTCTGTACCTTTTGCCGTCCGCAGCGGTTTTTTTAGTAATCATAGCGGTCTGACGCGGTTTTAGATTTCCATCAACCTCCAGTAAACACTCCAGGCATATCTGGAGTTGCATCCCTTGAATCTATAAGTCCGCTCTTCGTTTCTCGAATGCTGCAACTGCCCTTATTTGTTCCATCATCCTTGTCCAAATAAATTCCGTGTACTTGAATCGATTCCATTCCTGCTTCTGAAACACTACAAAGTTCCGTACGCGCCATATCCAGGCTAATCCAATCGAGCAAATGGCCCACAATAAGCGAGGAACTTGCTTTAAACACTCTTCTGCTTGTTCATCACACCTGTTCCTCACGCGTAACTTGAACCTGGATGATGCAGGTGGAGCTCTTCGACTTGCGCTCATTTGCTGATATGAAAGTACTGTGTCCATCGAAACCACCCATCCGTGCCAATAACTAATAAGCCGATCCCAAAAAGACATGGCCCGCTTACACCCCCACACAAAATGTGTGACACCTTTCCCCTCTGCCTTACACTCCTTATCGAGGCGACAGGCGTTATCTACTTCGTATCCTGGATAGTAGACGTTCAACTGGTGCGTCGCTGCTCGATATACCACCCATGTTAGATTATCTGTCAGCATATGGCCATGATACCACAAGTCTTATGTTGATTGATCTTGGGCTTCTCTCCACTATTCGCGTTCGTTCTTCTTATCCCAGCTTGTCAAAACACCTTGTAATGCTTTCGAGACATACTTGTTATACAGTTCTATGAATGATTTCCGTAACCAGTGACGCCATGTCCTTGCCCTCGTTTGGTCATTCGACAATAATATTACATAAGCCACAGATGAAGATGCTATAGTATGCAAACAGATGTTACTTCCTACTCACCTTTTCCAGTCTTACAGTATTTTGGCAAGAACAAATTAAGAACGGCAAATCCGGTAAACAAAGTAAGGTGAGCTGCCAATTTGGGGCCTCTTTTAGTAGTAGTAATGTGTAGTCTAATTAGCCTTTAACTATTAGCTACTATGAATGTCTTAATCCTAGATACTAATCGCGGCTCCGGGTATTCATCGAAGTGGGAATCTGCGTCAATGCTCGATCTTCTCGCTTGTTCAGGCGGTGCTGGGTTAATGTTAAAAGTACACTGGATACAAAGCTGCAAACGCATGCCATCTTCTCGTGTATTCGGGTGCCGGCGCTCATATTCGGCTACTGCTTCTAATTGCGCTCGTCCCTGTGTCCAGATGAATCGGAGATGTTCGTCTTCTGATTTCATCAATCCCTCATAAATAGCTTGATTGCAAAGTTGCCACAGCCAGGTAATACCAACGCTACAGAAACCCCACCACAAACGTTCAAATTGTTCGAGAAATTCGAACTCCGTTACGCAAAATGTGTTCATCATCGCCACTTTCACTCCTATCCCAATTTCCTGCGGCTTACGCTTGACAATATGTTCCTTATACCTCTCTATGGTTTCTTCTGTTTGTTCCACTCCCGTCCAAAGACTGGTCCATCGTATCCATAAATTCTTGGCACTCTTGCAATCCCATAGTACACGAATAATGTCCGTCCGACTGCTACCACAAGTGGGGTTCAACGGACATGTAGGACTTGGTGACTGGCGCTGATAGAAAGTGTTGAGCTGTAATGTAACTGCTCTAAACATAACCCAAATTCGATAGCCAGCTAGCACATTTTGATGTTTCCATACCTGCTTCGGTACTTGGTCTTATATATAATGATTCCACACATCACGTCTACGTTTGATTTGCCAGTTGTCCATTACGCCTGATAATGCTGACGCGATTTTGCAATGATACATTTGTCGGTAATGTCGTCTTATTGTCCACGGTATTTTCCAGAATGCTGTTGCCGGATCCACCGTCCATTCCGTATCATGTATAGCCGGATGCGGCTGACACACTACCGTGCTGATCGACTTTTGTACCGCAGTATTGTCAACAAATACTATGGAATTTTCTATCCTCCAATAGATCCCATCAGCCTGTTGCTTTATTCTCACAGTCTGGTTCGTTTGTCCTTTTCTCCTTTCAACAGTCCAGGTTCCACTATCGTCGATTTATTCTTGCAAATAGCTGGCTACCTGAATAATTGTATACTGGGGGGTGGCATATATACTCGCCAACCGCCACTCGAGGGGAGGCTAGAATTATTGCAGCTAGCCACCGGCCAATCTTTGCCTGTGTGTGACGGAGAATTACCGCTCGGCACCTGCCAAGTAAATAGAGTTCCTGATAGTCGGAGAATCCGTAAGGAGTATATCGTACCCCCAGGAATTCTGTCAGATTTGTGTGATGATAATTCTGACGCTTTTTCTTCCCTGATCCATGGGTTCTGGGCCCAATTATAAGTGCCCCAAAATGCCTCTTGATTTGAGGATAATAAATAGTCCATGGAATTTGATATTGTTAAAATCCAAATTAATTTGCACTGTTTGTGTGGCTTGTACACCAATGGATGGACCTTTCGTTTTTTCTGCTACCCGCAATATGAGTGGTGGCAGATGTAATGCCGTACACTCTTGGAGCTGGTGGAGTTTAGTTGGGTTAAGACTGATCCACCTCCCCATGGATGTAAAGATGGACGATGTTGTCGAAGGTAACTTGTGGATGCCTACCCCGGTAAGACTAGTACCTTTCAATGGAGTAATGTACGGTCCCTCTATCGAAGCTGATCGTCCTAATTTCCATCTTAACCATGTTTGTTTTTAGATATCCCGTGTACTGATTAACCATTGTGTGGCCATCTTCATTTCCTGAATTCTAATTGCCAGTGGTAGAGCTATTAATCCAAGCCCCCCCCCTCCTAGAAGTGTACGTCAAAGCAGGGGATATTTTGTGTCGAACTTTCTTATCATCTGTCGTTTTATTCCAGATAATACTTTTTTGTAAATGAATGAAATTCTGTAATACCTGGGCTGTAGGTTCGAACACTCTGGCCGTAAATAATACGGCCGGCACCACTATCGCATTAAAGAGTAATACTCGTTCCGCTACCGAAGCGAAACATTGTGAAGCGATTCCCATTCGTTTGTGTATACTCCTGATACGTTGTGCCCAGTTTCGTTCTTTAAGATTCGACAGCCCTATCTCATAACCCAAATATCTAGTAGTTTCACCTGGTTGACCACCGGTATTCCCTTCCATTCTTTATGATAAAGTGTCTGCCCCAGAAATAAGAAGTGACTTTTTTTCGTCGACTGTATTTTCAATCCCGAGAGTTCTCCAAACTGTTCCACAATTTGTAACGCTTGTGATACCTGTGATGCCTTGTCCAAAAATATAGTTGAATCGTCAACAAATGCGAAAAAGATATGTTTACCTTTTCCATCTTCATCTCCAATCTTAATTCCGTTTAGACTCGTGTCCTGGACCAATGTCATTTCAAGTGGTTCCACAGCTACGATAAATAGTAACGGGGCCAAGGGACACCCTTGCCTTATACCGGATATAACTGACAACGGTTCCGAGATTTGGTTATTTGCTATAAATTCCGCCGTTGTACCGTTGTGAAGCCTCATTATCAGTTGTACAAATTCAGAGCTGAAGCCGAAGAGTGAAAGGATACGATATAGATATTGGCGACTCACTGTATCGTATGCTTTCGCAAATTCCAGGAATAGGATTCCTGGGCACGCTCCCGAATTCAATGGATTAATCGAATCTTTGTCCACTTGATTAATAGTCGCCATCATTACTGCGACAGCTTTGTCCATTCTACGACCAGCCACGAAACCTTGTTGTGTGTCTCCTATCAGGGTACCCAGAAATGTTTGTAAACGGGTCTCAAGAATCTTTGCAAGTATCTTGTAGCTAGTTTGGAGTAGCGAATAGACCTGTAATCGATCGCATTATCCGAATCGCCTTTCTTCCGAAGTGGCAGGACCAGCGCACGCAAGAAGGAGCGTGGCGGATTCTTCCCATTTAATAAGTTATTATATAACTTCGTCAACGACGATATAAAGTTCTCCTGGAAGTCTTTATACAGATCATTATTTAATTCGTCATTACCTGCCGCCTTCCGTCTTCGTAATCTTTTGATGGCCTGAGATACCTCCTGCTCATGTATTTCACTCATGAGAAATGTGTTTTGAGCATGTGTTACTCTCCGGTCTGATATAATTGAGAACAGCGATTGAATACTTTTTAGTCCATCTCTGGCTCCTGAATTGTGCTATGTTCACACCTAAGATGGTTTCTCACGTCATTTTAAATCAATTTTAAATTGTCGTATGTGATGGAAAGATAACATCCCCCCTGATTCAATTTTGGTCACTGATTGATCTCTATCTCGGATCGACGTTGGTTTAAATAACCATTTAAAATCTTCATCAGTTCGTTGTAGTCGTTGACCTTTCCTAGCTCTGATATCCCTCTGTAGTGCTTCTGCCATCGAGAAAATTAATTGTTTACGGGTACGTGCTGTAGATAGAAGACTTTTCATCAGTTGCCGTACCCGCCGTTTTCGTCTTCTTGCTGCCTTCTTACCCATTTTGTAGAGAGAGTCACAACACATGATGATTAGATAGTCCCAATTGATGACTTCTGTCTGTAAGTCTAAATGGGATTTCAATAGACTCGCTAACTCCTGTTTAATCCTTTCATTGGTGGAACCATTAAAAGCGTACCGAGGTTTTCGTGTAGTCGACCGTTCTTGCTTGACGAAGGGTTCTTTTAAAAATAAATGCACTTGAGCATGTCATAGAATACCAGGGATTCACTAACCTGAAGCCATTGTGACCAAGAAGACAAACTCTGTGATAAGTAGAATCTATGTAATCGACTGGCTTGCTCCCCCCTCCAGTAAGTGATAAGATTTCGGTCGGATCGTGCTCTACTTTCCTCCAGAAGTAGATCCCGTTGAAAGAATAGCATCCTGAAGGTGCAGGTTTTTGACTCTACACAATTGAAGCCCCCCCCACCTAGTATGATTGGATAAATATTACTGTTCCAATGATGTGTAAAAATTTTCGCGTAGTATCGGATCTCCAGAAGGTGCATAGATATTACTGATACAGACATTATTCCACTTTAGTGCCAAAAAACCGA
Organism: Sclerospora graminicola; assembly: GCA_001887855.2. Classification (NCBI taxonomy): domain Eukaryota; phylum Oomycota; class Peronosporomycetes; order Peronosporales; family Peronosporaceae; genus Sclerospora; species Sclerospora graminicola. The sequence continues at coordinate 26,283 of MIQA02023348.1, forward strand.
TTTGATCATAGGTGCTCCTTCCATGGATGAATGTTTCCGCTGAATAATGAGGATGGAGTTAAAATAACCACTCCCCCCTTCTTTCTAGAAGTAATACTCCAATATGACAACTTATTAGGTGTAAATTGCCCCCACAAATGTTCCCAGTATTGCGCATATTCATCCGCCTCTTTCTGTGAGGATACATGTGTTTCTTGTAAAAAAACAAATGAGACTGTTCCTGCTTTCGCGTATGTCTCCACGCTGATAACCATTTTTTAAACATCCTCTTTTTCAAACCCCCTCACATTTTGTGATAAAAGGTTCAGTGTACCATTAAATAGTACCTTTGTTCCTTCTGTTCATCCGGTCTATACTCCCTGTCCGACATCAATCTTAATTTTTCGTAAGTATCTAATAAGTTCAAATCGTGGTAACTTGGATTGTTGACCTGAACTAACATCTCGTTGCCCCTAGTATTCAAGTTGGGATTCAACACTATTCAGAATCATTTCATCCACCCCCTCCACAGTGGGCTGACATAACCCTTGTTGTCGCGTCATATGATTAGCTAATAGGATCCACCCAGAACTATCTTCCGTCTCGATATTGTGCACAAATGATGCGAATGATCGGTTGACCACTTTTGCTTTGTAATATCGTTGCAACAAAAGCTGTATGGAATCGCTGGAGTGATAATCTGTCTCCAACAAAGTGGCAATGTTTACTGCATACATGTTGGCACATATTAATATTCTGGCTAATCGAGTCGAATGTTGTGGCGCACAGATTTTGACCAAGGTATTGCCTCCATCATTGTTATTATGTAACAGCGCCCATTCCTGCGAGCTGTTGATAATAGCCAATTGTTGATTTTCTGAGCTGACTGCATTTAATCGGCTTTACCATGAAACCAGCCCCGTGAAATACCTTGAAATCCTGTCTTTGTGCCTTGTTCTAACATACTTCTAACGCATTGTAACCTCCAATGCCTCGTCAATGTATTGAGTACCTTTGGTGCTAGTCCTTCTAACAGATAAGCCGTCCCTTCAAATGTTACCAATAATTGGAGTAATCTGGTGTTCTCGTGCATGGCTGCTTTGGTCCAGATCTCTATAGATGCGTCTGCGTATGGGAATGGTAAATTCGTTTGCTTGGTCCATTCCGTATCATATTCTGCCCATGCTGCTTGGCATGTCTCTGCTGATATAGTCGAGACATCTGATGTACTGGTATCTGCATTAAAGTAATCAATTAATTCGCGAGATATTGGTAATGCCTCAGAGTGGTACTCCATCCGAGTATCACTAGGCTGACTTTCTCCCCCTGTACACTGATTACTGTCTGGTCTTATGCATATACGTTTTGTGTGCTCTGTTGATCTTCATGTGAATTCTCTAATTCTGAGTTTCCAGAAGAATAATCCGTCGGTCGCATTATCGGTTCTCCTTTATTGTGATCCAGCCACACCTTATGAAACCATTGAGAGGATGGGTTCTGGTATTTCGTACTTTTGCATATACCAATTCCTCTCCTCCAAGTTATTCAAATTTGCGTCTAACAGAGACACTTGTTCTATTAATGACAGTCTACTGACCGTTTCCGTCAAAAAGTATAAAAGTTTTGTCATACTGGGATCATGAGTCAAAATGGTTTGCTCAATTTCACACTTCACGTCGTGATGAATTGTAGGCCCTTGTAAACGCCGAATCAACTCATCATAATTGGCTTCCCAATCTTCGAGATCCCATTGGGAATGTTGAGAGTACGTTGTGATGTGATGCTCAGACTTTAAACATTCACTCGCTGCCCTCTCTTGTGGTTGACCTAGGCTGCTACTGTCCTTCACTATAATATCTGGCACTGTATTGTCCTCCACTTTATCATCTTCGTATGTATCCTCCTCCTCACTGGAGGAATCAAATTCTTCCATCTCGATATCTTGCCTAAGGTTGGAATTATTGTCCTTCCTTCTTATATCATGAATTAGTGTGAATCGCTAAAATGTAGAATGATTGACATGGGTTGGTCCTTCTCTATCGCTCCACTTTTTAACGACATAACTTTTTCTTTACACGCTGTCAATGATATCTGATATTCTCTACTCGCCGCATAGGTCTTGTTATGCTTAACCCTGATTTTCGGCGCGAAATGAATTACTCCTGGGGTCAAGCCATTCTCAGAGGGACACATCACGAAAATAAGTTTCTGTAAAAGAGTACTGATACACGCAAGTGTATTGTTGCTACCCCAGGCGGTTGATGGTACTGTATCTGTTAAAGCCGATCCACTTGTCGCAAAGTCTCTCTAATATTTCTTAAATTCGCGCTTTGATTGTACTGCAGATATCTTCTCATAACATCGACCTAAACTCAAAAGAGTTTGTTTTCTTACTCCAGCTGGAAATTTGACCTCAAAATCAAGCAATGCCCTAATTTGACATCCTCGCTTAATTAATTGTGCTAACTCCGCTTGTTTCGCGTCAATTCCTTCCGTAAAGGATTGTGAAGCTACCGGTTGACATATCGCATAAATTTGGCAATTTCCAGTTGCCGGAGTAGCTACTCGCTGAATTCACATATCTTTTTAACACTTGGCCCTCGTCGAATCCGACTGATTCGATGTGGGTTCTCCTTGAGCAAAAGGGAATAGTTGAACTGCACCAGTTGCCTCATTAATGTCCTCTAGTAAAGATGTCACTTTCTCTTTCACTTTGCATTCTTGAACCAGTAGGTCGGTTTGGATTTGTTGTTTACCTGCCACTGTCCCTCGTTCCGGTGATTTATTCGGGTTTTTATTTGATTGTTTGCCCTGTGTTTTCGGCTGTTTGGTCTGAGAAAGAGCTGCCTTGGTTGTCTTCATAGACTGAACCACTGCTCCTATAGACTGTCCCTCTTCCGGTGTAACTGGAGGTGATCCATTACATTGGGTCCCGTCATGTTGCTTGGTGGAGTGTTTTAATAATGGATGAGTCTGTTTACCCTCTTTTCTAGTATTCCTTCAAACTGCGATCCACTGGTCCGATTGTTTCCTAGGTGGCGATGTGATTACTAATCTTTCCTTCTCCACCTTCTGAATCTTTGAATCCGACGAGGTGTTTTCCTTGACCGAGTTTGCTTCCTTTTCCACCTAAGTAGGTTGATCCTCCGACTGACTCTCTTTCAGTGGGTCCGGACCTGCGGCTCTGGCATCCTCTTGTTTAACTCGATTTTGTTCCACCTGTTGACGTAATTGTTCCATGCTCTTAAACGTCGGTTCAATCAACTTGACAGTTTTCATATCCTCCGCGATTACAATAATGTTACCTTCAGCCAATAGTTCCTTTGAAAGATGATTTACAGCTTCTCATAGGATGGCCTACTTCTCCACATCTCAAACATTGTTTTCGACCCTTCATGTATGGGTGTTCTACTATTGTGGTGTAG